>JAJEJO010000857.1:693478-711113 GCA_020662805.1 Glaucomys volans | reverse complement strand
TCCATTAAATTTATCCAATTCAATTTTATGAAAGCAGAAGAAGGGGATTTTTATTATTAAAATCTGTAATGTTATTGAAATGCCAAAACTATTAAACAAACCTGTTCTTTCAAATATTTATTTAATACTTAGAATAGAACCATGAATATATGGATGGTTCCAATGCTTTATTCTGAAGTTTAAGAAATTGCAGCCTTTTATTAAGTGAAATTTAATGAAATATATAAATGTATTTATTTATATACATATATATATATTTACATATATATATTTATTTTTGGAATAGGCTGCAAAACTATCCTTCTAAAAGCTATCCTTCTTAACACAATGTCCGAATTACTTCAGAGTTTCTGCTTGTGTCAATTTGTACATGAGAAATAAATTACTATTGTTTTTGCAGTATTTCTATTACTTTAAAATTGTGTCTACTACTATTATTTATTATAAATTAAAATCCCTATTTTATTATATAATCTTTCTAAAATTAAATCTTCAAAATTCATACATAAATACTAAATATTTCAACCTTTTGAAGACTGCTTTTTCCATAAGGAGAATTACAAATTTTTGTTCTTGACTATAGGTAATTTGAAGAGATAATATTTTCTGAACAACCTTCCACCAATGAGAAATTTACTATACATTGGAGTGTTTCCCAGTTATCTCCTAGAGAAATGCCTTTCAAAATTATTGTACAGAAGATAATCTGTTGCTACTATAACAAATTATTTTGAATTCATTCTAGTTAGGTATATCTCCTGCTATTAACCATGTTTACAAAGCTTTATTTACCACATCATATTATTTTATAAAATCTGGCTCTAAGTTTATATTTTTCCCTTAAAAAATCTAATTTTTCATCATGATCAAAATTGGAAAATGTATTTCTAATTATATATATTTATACCTATACATTCATGTAAGTGATTTATTATAACATATGAATACCAAATTTAGTATAAATATATGATTTTTACTGTGACTTAATCTTCATAAAATAAAGCTCCATAATATCAGCAAAATATTTTACACTGTGTGATTTGCTTGCTTTCTAAGCACTAAATAATTGATTAAAAAATGTTTCCTTTGAACTCTGTGTAATTTTCCCAGGAATTTCATTGAAATTTTAGTGTAGGTCAGGTAACCTAGAATATGTTTAAAGGATAAAATAGTGAAACAATTGCATTAAGCATAATATATTTCAGAATTATTGCAAAATATGATGTTGGAGAAATTTATTACTTGACACTATTGCCCTATCATAGGTATAAAATCATCAATAGAATAGAATAAAATTTTTATTTATAAAATGAAAATTCTGGGGTCTAAAGAGATAGTTTAGTGATGGAGTATTTGCCTTGCATGTGTGAGGTCCTAGGATCAATCCTCACCACTGCCAAAAAGAAAAGATGATAGCATATCTGACTAAGATTTGGAATGTAATGAATCTAGATGCCTAAAACATGGAATAAAAATGAAATTATGTTTGGCATAATTAGTGTGATATTTTTAAAAGATGACTGAAGAAAATAGAAATGAATATTTTTTCCTTTTGATGAAGAGCCTTTGGAAATAAAGGTTAAATATTTGAAGTGAACAATTTTTTTTTCACTCAGCATAAAAAATATGCATTTTTCAAGAATGTATAATATTGTTATTAACTTTAGTCTCAATGTTGTTCCTTAAATTCCTTGAACTTAATCCTTCTAAGTTAAATTTTAAACTTCAAATCAGCATTTCCCCAATCCCTGGTCCCAACCACTCCTGTTTCTTAACTTCTTTGTGATCAACTTGGATTCCATCAGTGAAATCATGCAGTATTTGTCTTCTAGGTCTGGCTTATTTCACTTAACATCTTCCAGTTTCATCCATGTTGTTGCAATGCCAGGATTTCATTCTGGTTTTCTTTCTTTCTTTTTTTTTTTTTTTTTGTGGAACCAGGGATTGAACTCAGTGGTACTCAGCCACTGAGCCACATCCACAGCCCTATTTTGTATATTAATTAGAGACAGGGTCTCACTGAGTTGCTTAGCTCCTTGCCCTTGCTGAGTCTGGTTTTGAACTTGCAATTCTTCTGCCTCAGCCTCCCAAGCCGCTGGGATTACAGGCGTGCGTCACCATGCCCGGCTTCATTCTGTTTTTATGACTGCCTTCTATTACATTGTGTATACACAATAAATCTATGCACATATATTCTACATCATGCATTCATCTCTTGATGGATGCTTAGGTTGATTATGAGTGTTGTAAATAATGTTGCAATAAACAAGGGAATACAGATATCTTGATAAGAATTATTAATGGATCTGGTATATTAAACTAAATATTTTGTACCTTAAAAATTAAGACTTCACTAAGAACTATTTTTGTAACACATGATACAAAGTTAAATGTATAGCACATGAATCAGGAGCAAAAAAAATAAATGGGTTATACTTAATGTTGGCAAAGATGCAGGAAAATTAACAATCTCCTAAACACCCAGTAGAGTTTTAAATACACACAACCTTTCAATTTGGCAATTTGACATTTTCAGTTAAAACTTTAATACTTTGCATAGACTTTCATATTTTTTTTTCACATCTACAAGTTTATAATCCAAATGAAGATTTAGCTAAAAGAATATTATCACAGTATTTTAGATAAATCTTCATGTGGGGGATAAATGTAGAAATATAATTGGAAAATATTAGGTTTTAAATGTTAGCTAATATTTTCTATGTATTGTCTTTTCCTTCAGTTCTTCTTTCATACCCTCCCTCTATTCATTCATCTGCCCTCCTCCTTCCTTCATATCCTTCTTCTTTATCATTATTGTAATATCTTAAATTAAATAATGATATATCACTGATATTTCCTGACCAAGAACAAGAATATGGCTGGGTTTCAATAACATTTAAAGCCAGACTTTTTGTGTCACTGATAATCTCTTTCCTTTCTCTCTTTCTCTTTCTTTCTCTATCTTCCCGCCAACTGATCTGTACACACAAAGAAAATATGGCTTCCACAGCTTGGGGAATTTCTGTTTCAGAGATTCACTTCTGAGATAATGGCACAGTGCTTTCTTAGTCCTGAACCCCGAATCCCAGAGTGAGAGCTTACTGTCCCACATTGGTGTAGGCACCCAGGAACTGATCACATGTACCTAATATTTGGGTCAGAAAGTTGTTAGTTTGTTATTATAATACAATTTTGGTAGTATTGCTCAAGGGAGTTATTCAGAAAGACTTATGTACCAAAGAAAATATATTGATTTTACAGGATTTTAGAATGTGAATGTATTCAAAAACATCCAGAACCTTGTGGTTGAAGAGTTAGACATCCTATTAAGAAGAGTGATAGGAAAACACCAACTACCATCACCTTAGTGGAGAAATGGTTAAAGCAGTGTGGTGTTTGGGTAAATCCACATGATGAAATAAGCCACATTATAAAATAATTACATTCTGGAAGAATGCTAAAAGGGGAGAAATTTTCAAGTGATTTAGAAATGGAACAAGCAAATTGAAATAGTGTATGCTCATATTACTAAAAGATATGTACATGAATACTGTGCAGAAATATATAAATATATGCAATAATTATTTTAAATGGTATAATTTTTGATATAATTTACTTTTGCTTATGTTAATCTTGACCAAATTCTTATTTTATTTATTTATTTATTTATTTATTATTTACTTATTGATTCGTTGAACACAAATGGAGTACAGCTATTGTTTCTCTGGTTGTACACAAAGTAGAGTCACGCCATCTGTGCATTCATACATGTACACAGGGCAATGATGTCTGTCACACATTCTGTTATTCTTCTTAACCCTCACCCTGACCCCACACCTCCCTTCCCTCCATGCTATCCATCCTTCCTTCATTCTAGCCACCCTTTCCCCCCGCATAATTCATCATCATTCACTTATCAGAGAGACCATTTGACCTTTGGATTTTTGGGATTGGCTGATCTCACTTAGCATAAGAGTCTCCAACATCATCCATTTACCTACAAATACCATAATTTTATTCTTCTTTATGGCTGAGTAATATTCCATTGTGTATATATACCACAGTTTCTTTATCCATTCATCTATTGAAGGCATCTAGGTTGGTTCCACAATCTAGCTATTGTGAATTGAGCAGCTATGAACATTGATGTGGCTGCATCACTGTAGTAATCTGATTTTAAATCCTTTGGGTATAGGCCAAGGAGTAGGATAGCTGGGTCAAATGGTGGATCCATTCCAAGTTTCCTAAGGTATCTCCACACTGCTTTCCAGAGTGGCTTGCACTCCCACCAGCAATGTATGAGTGTACCCTTTTCCCCACATCCTTGCCAACACCTGTTGTTGCCTGTATTCTTAATAAGAGACATTCTAATTGGGGTAAGATGAAATCTTAAGTTCGTTTTGATTTGCATTTCTCTTATAACAAGGGATGTTGAACATTTTTTCATGAATCTGTTGATTGCTTGTAGATTTTCCTCTGTAAAGTGTCTGTTCATTTCCTTGGCCCATTTATTGATTGGGTTTTTAGTGTTCTTGGTGTAAAGATTTTGAGTACTTTGTAGAGGCTGGAGATTAGTGCTCTGTCTGAAGTGTGTGTAGCAAAGATTTTCTCCCACTCTGAAGGCTCTCTCTTCACATTGCTGGTTGTTTCCTTTGCTGAGAAAAAGCTTTTTAGTTTGGCTCTATCCCAATCATTGATTCCTGCTTTTATTTCTTATGCTTTGGGAGTCATGTTAAGGAAATCTGATCCTAGGCCGTCATGACGAAGATTTGGACCTATTTTCTCTTCTATTAGGTGCAGAGTCTCTGGTCTAATTCCTAGGTCCTTGATCCACTTTGAGTTGAGTTTTGTACAGGGTGAGAGATATGGGTTTAGTTTCATTTTGCTGCATATGGATTTCCCATTTTCCCAGCACCATTTGTTGAAGAGGCTGTCTTTTCTCCATTGTATGTTTTTGGCTCCTTTGTCAAGTCTAAGATACCTGTATTTATGTGGGTTTGTCCCTGTGTCCTCTATTCTGTACCATTGATCTACCTGTCTATTTTGGTGCCAGTACCATGCTGTTTTTGTTACTATTGCTCTGTAATATAGTTGAAGGTCTGGTATTGTGATACCGCCTGCTTCGCTCTTCTTGCTAAGAACTGCTTTAGCTATTCTTGATCTCTTATTCCTCCAAATGAATTTCATGATTGCTTGCTCTATTTCTATGAGGTCCGTCATTGGAATTTTAATTGGAATTGCATTGAATTTGTATAGCGCTTTTGGTAGTATGGCCATTTTGACTATATTAATCCTGCCTATCCAAGAACATGGGAGATCCTTCCATCCTCTCAGACTTTCCTTAATTTCTTTCTTTAGTGTTCTGTAGTTCTCATTGTAGAGCTCTTTCACTTCTTTTGTTTGATTGATTCCCAAGTATTTTATTTTTTTTGAGGTTATTGTGAATGGGGTAGTTTTCCTAATTTCTCTCTCAGAGGATGCATCACTTATGAATAAAAGTGCATTAGATTTATGAGCATTAATTTTATATCCTACTACTTTACTGAATTCATTTATGAGTTCCAGAAGCTTTCTGGTGGAATTCTTAGGGTCTTCTAAATAGAGAATCATGTCATCAGCAAATAGGGATAGTTTGAGCTCTTCTTTTCCTATTCGTATTCCTCTAATTTCTTTGGTCTGTCTAATTGCTCTGGCTAGAGATTCAAGAACAATGTTGAATAGTAGTGGCGAAAGAGGGCATCCCTGCCTTGTTCCAGTTCTCAGGGGGAATGCTTTCAATTTTTTTCCATTTAGAATGATGCTAGCTGTGGGCATAGATAGCCTTTACAATGTTAAGGAACGTTCCTACCATCCCTATTTTTTCTAGTGTTTTGAGCATGAAGGGGTGCTGTATTTTATCAAATGCTTTCTCTACATCTGTTGAAATAATCATGTGGTTCTTGACTTTAAGTCTATTGATGTGGTGAATTACATTTATTGATTTCTGGATGTTGAACCAACCTTGCATCCCCGGGATGAAACCCACTTGATCATGGTGCACTATCTTTTTAATATGCTTTTGTATGCAATTTGCTAAAATTTTGTTAAGAATTTTTGCATGTATGTTCATTAGGGATATTGGTCTGAAATTTTCTTTCCTCGATGTGTCTTTGTCTGGTTTTGGTATCAGAGTGATATTAGCTTCATAGAATGAGTTTGGAAGGGTTCCCTCCTTCTCTATTTCATGAAATTCTTTGAGGAGTATTGGAATGAGCTCTTCTTTGAAGGTCTTGTAGAACTCGGCTGTGAATCCATCCAGTCCTGGACTTTTCTATGTTGGTAGTCTTTTGATGACTTCTTCTATTTCATTGCTTGAAATTGATCTATTTAAGTTGTGCATGTCCTCCAGATTCAGTTTGGGTGGCTCATATGCCTCTAGGAACCTGTTGATATCTTCCATGTTTTCTATTTTGTTGGAGTATAAATTTTCAAAATAGCTTCTTATTATGTTTTGTATTTCAATAGTGTCTGTCATAATATTTCCATTTTCATCATGAATTTTCATAACTTGGAGTTTCTCTCTCCTCTTTGTTAGCGTGGCTAAGGGTTTATCAATTTTGTTTATTTTTTCAAAGAACCAACTTTTTGTTTTGTCAATTTTTTGAATTGTTTCTTTTGTTTCAATTTCATGGATTTCAGCTCTGATTTTAATTATTTCCTGTCTTCTACTATTTTTGGTGATGATCTGTTCCTCTTTTTCTAGGGCTTTTAGCTGTAATGTAACGTCATTGATTTGTTGACTTTTCATTCTTTTGTTGAATGCACTCGATGCTTTGAATTTTCCTCTTAGCACTGCTTTCATAGTATCCCAGAGATTTTGATATGTTGTATCTTTGTTCTCATTGATCTCTAAGAATCTTTTAATTTCCCCCCTAATGTCTTCTGTTATCCATGTATCATTCAATAGCATGTCATTTAATCTCTAGGTGTTGGAGTAGTTTCTGTTTTTAACTTTCTCGTTGATATCTAATTTCATTCCATTATGATCTGATAGTATATAAATTAGTATCTCTATGTTTTTGTATTTGCTAAGAGTAGCCTTGTGGCATAACGTGTGGTCTATTTTAGAGAAGGAACCATGAGCTGCTGAGAAGAAAGTGTATTCTCTTTTTGATGGATGAAGTATTCTATATATGTCTGTTAAGTCTAAATTAGCGATTGTGTCATTGAGTCCTATGGTTTCTTTGTTCAATTTTTGCTTGGAAGATCTGTCCAATGGTGAGAGAGGTGTGTTAAAGTCCGCCAGTATTATTGTGTTTTGGTCTACTTGGTTCCTGAAATTGAGAAGGATCTGATTGATGTACATGGATGCGCCATTGTTTGGTGCATAAATATTTATGATTGTTATGTCTTGCTGATTTATGCTTCCTTTAAGCAGTATGAAATATCCTTCTTTATCCCTTCTGACTAACTTTGGCTTGAAGTCTGCTTTATCTGAAATGAGGATGGAAACCCCTGCTTTTTTACTCAGTTCATGTGCATGGTATGCTTTTTCCCAACCTTTCATCTTTAGTCTGTGGGCATGTTTTTCTATGAGATGAGTCTCTTGAAGGCAGCATATTGTTGGGTCTTTCTTTTTAATCCAATCTGCCAGTCTATGTCTTTTGATCAATGAGTTTAAGCCATTCACATTCAGGGTTATTATTGAAATATGACTTGTATTTCCTGTCATTTTAGCTTTTTTTGAGCTTTTAACTTAACTTTGTTTCTCCTTTGATTGGCTATTTCTTTAGGGTAATTCCTCCCCATGTTGACTAACATTGTTATTTTTCATATCTTCCTCTTGGAATATTTTGCTGAGAATGTTCTGTAGGGCAGGCTTTCTCTTTGTGAATTCTTTAAGCTTTTGTTTATCATGGAAGGATTTTATTTCGTCATCAAATCCGAAGGTAAGTTTTGCCTGGTATAAGATTCTTGGTTGGCATCCGTTTTCTTTCAGAGCTTGAAATATGTTGTTCCAGGCCCTTCTTGCTTTTAGGGTCTGGGCTGAGAAATCTGCTGATATCCGTATTGGTTTCCCCCTGTAGGTAATCTGATGCTTTTCTCTCACCACTTTTAAAATTCTATCATTGTTTTGTGTGTTAGGTATTTTCATTATAATGTGCCTTGGTATGGATCTGTTGTAATTCTGTGCATTTGGTGTCCTGTAAGCTTCTTGTAATTGATTTACCATCTCATTTGTCATATTTGGGAAATTTTCTGATATTATTTCATTGAACAGATTATTCATTCCCTTGGTTTGAATCTCTGTGCCTTCCTCAACCCCAATAACTCTTAAATTTGGTCTTTTCATGATGTCCCATATTTCTTGGAGGTTTCATTCATGGTTCCTAACCATCTTCTGTGTTTGTTGGACTTTGTTTTCAAGATTAAATATTTTGTCTTCATTGTCTGAGGTTCTGTCTTCCAGGTGATCTATTCTGTTGATTATGCTTTCTATTGAGTTTTTCACTTAGTTTATTGTTTCCTTCATTTCCTTGTTTCCTTCAAGGATTTCTGTTTGTTTTTTTCTTAGAACTTCTATCTCTTTATTGAAATGATTTTTTGCTTCCTGCAATTGCTCTATTAGCCGATTAGTCATAGCCTGAATTTGCTCTCTCGTCACATCATTCTCTTCTCGGATCATTTGAATTATGAACATTCTGAACTCTCTTTCTGTCATTCCTTCTACCATGCTATCTTTGGGTTCTCTTGATATATCATCTAGGTTTGTTTGGGACACTTTCTTCCCGTGCTTTCTCATGTTGTTTGTGTATCTTCCCCTCTAGAAGTGTGAGTCTGAGGGATTGCAGTTTCCCTGTAAATACTTATAGTGTCCCTGCAGATTTCCAATACCTCACTTTGAAGAGATTATTATTCGCAGTACCCCATACAAATAATATGTGTCCTTAAACCATATAGAACCATTTAGATATAAACTGCATTATAGTATACAGAAATGAGTGCAAATTATCTACTGCATAATTGATAGGTTTACAATAAGGACCTCAATTTCAAGTAGTAGAAAAAGAAAATGCTGAGTGGTTTAGAATATAATGTTAATGAGATAGGAAGTGAGTCTACAGAGTTACTATGTCATAGGAATAGTGAGAGCGGAATTAGAGGAAATAAGTTTTTAGCATGAGAAAAGAAAATGGATCTCCAAGGACACTGCTATATTAGAGCATGACAGAATGATAAGGGTATTAATAGGACAGAAGTGGGAATGTAGTAAGTATATTAGGAATAATCATAATATTACTATTTAGACCAAAAAAAAAAGAGGAAGAAAGTTCTGCCGTAAAATTATATCGTCCTATTCAAACCTCCTGTTGATCAGTAGTCTGATGCCTGTCAGGTGCTTGGTAATGCTGTGTCCCAAGAAGGATGCTGTCCCACTGCCTCCAAGTCAGGGATAATCAATGTTTGTGGGCTAAGGTAACCTGCTGTTAGATGGTCTGCAACAGCATGGGTGCCGGCCTGAGACTAGACCAGGAACAGGGTGCAGGCCTGGGTTTGGGGCTGGATATGGTGGCCCGATGGCTGGGTGGGTATTTGTTCACAGCTGAGGCTGCCCAGGGTTCAGGCCTGAACCTGACCTAGGGATGGTGATTTCCCAGAGGCTACTGGAGTCCTGCGCTCACTTGTGGGCTGGCACTGGAGCCTGGTCAGTGACTCGGAAGCCACTGCTGGGGGCCTGCATTCACTTGGGGACCCGCACTCACTTGCTGGCTGGCGCAGACCCAGGTCGGTGACTCTGAAGCAGCTGCAGGGTCCGGGTGGTAGCTGCCCACAGCCGGGCCGAGCCCAGCCCGGCAGAGTTGGTTCCGGAGTGGCGACTGGGGACCCCTTATATGTGATTTGAACATAAAACCTCATTGAGAGCCAATTCCTGGTGTTTGAATCCTGAGCAAGTACGAATCCACAGAGCAAGTAGGAATGCAGCCTTCCTCTAGCCTGCCATCTTGAATCCCCCTCTTGACCAAATTCTTAAAAATAAACATATGTATGTAGTAAGAAGACAATTTCAATTAAAATCATATATCATGCATAAATAATATGAATATATACACATGTAAGTGTTTGTGTGTGTGTATTCTTAGTTCTTAGGAATCAAATAATTCAAAACCAAAAACAGGCAAATGAAATAACTTTCTAAAAAGTCAAGTATCTCAGAGGTGATAGATATGTCTTTAAATTCTGTCAAGACTCTTTTAATTTTAGTACATAATAATACACTTTTTTGTTAATTTTTCATTGTATATGTTTTTCCCTACAAAATAAAGTTGCTGGGTATTTGAGGGTGAAAACTAAAATAATTTTATAAACTAGTGATTAAAATAACATTTTTTAAAAATTTGGAACTCATTGCTTTTAAGGTTTGCAATGAACCCAGTTATTCTGAGTCCAGTTAGTTCACATAAGTACCATTTCTTAGGATCTGTCAAGTAGAAGACCTGTCAATCAGAGTAACTAGTGGTGAGACTCAAAGCAAACTCACAATGGTTTTTCAAAACCACACAGCTAACACTGAACTGTTCTACATGATTAATTTATGAATCTTAGAATGATGTCATAGCTGAGTTAGATTTCTAGTAAAATAGATAATGATGTTAACTGACATGTATTTATTAAGCTATAACCCAGAATTATAACTTTTGCACAACATCCTTAGATTTGAAGGAGAAAAGGTAAATTTGAAATTATAACTAAATAAAACTTGCTTACATAAACTTGTAACTCTAGTAAATATATAACAGATGTGCTAATGTGTCCTAAGGTGTGTGCTTAATGGACAAATATAATATTTTTTTCCACAATAACATTTTATTTCTTTCACCTGCTCATCTTTTATGCACCTGTGTCTTGTTGGCAGTTTGCTCAGCTTGAGTTTGGAAGACATAAGTATCAACACAGTGTAAGTAATATTTTCCCTTGTGTGTTTTAAATTGTTCATAAAGTGTTTACATAGATTTTGTGTGCCCTTATAATTATATTGAGAATCAAGCTTCTTGATGTTTATAGTTTTGCTTGGGTTTCTCAGTTTTTCATAAAAGGATGCCTAATTTGAGGTAGTATAGTAGGTTTTTCTACTGTTTCAAATGCTTTCCTTGTGGTAGTTTTTCTTTGTTCTTAAATACATTCCATTTTTTAAAATATCTTCATTTTCCTCAGCATTTGTGATTTTTTTGGACACCTCCTTATGTTTTGGGGAGGGGCAAGACCAGAGGACATCTTTATTTGTTTTAAATTTTGTTATTCACCATCACAATTATTAATGTTTTTAAAATAAGTGATATTTTCTGCCAGCTATCTTGGTCCAGGTTATGCTTTCTTAATGAAATGAAATAGTTTGAAAAAAATAATGTGATTTTCTTCCAGTCACTGTGAATTTCATTCACATAGGGATGTTAAATGTTGCCAGAGGGTCTTATATCATCTTTATTCATCTATGTTCCTCAAAATTTTAATATATAAATCTAGACTAATGATGATGCTAAAACTCTGCAGAGAAACTATATTAATTATTTCCTTTCAAATATATAACATGCATAATTTGAATCCTAGAAATTCAATAAAATATTGCTATTAAATTAAAAACAACAAAAAGTAAGATAACAAATAAACTAAATAGGACAAATTAACTTGTATTATTGTAATGGATAAAAGATGGCAGAAGGTAACTATTACTTCCTGTTATCAATCAGGGTATTACATAATACATATCTATGAAACATTTCCACACAGAATATGGATAGGATTGAAGTGTGTGATATACATGACGTGATTCATTTTGCTAATAATAACACATTAAGAGGGGGATAGAGAGAATTTCTTCTCTTTTATTTAAAAGCATTTTTGGACAACCTAATGTAGCATGAACAGGATGAATAATATCTATGGAACTCTCATTTTTCCTTTTAAAGTTATTATTTTTCAAGCCCAAATCCTTCATCATAAATTATATATATGAACATAGGCACAAACTATACTATATAAATAATATGGTTCATTTAAAGGGGGTCTGATTTTAGAAATATTGTCCCAATTTCTTAAGTCTTCATTACAAAATATAGACTTATATTTCTAATTTGGAGATCATTTAAAAAAACTCACTTAAAATCCACTCTATAATTTATGGGAAAGTCTTTAGGTTTTACAAAATATGAGCATATTTAGCAGGAAAAAATGCCAAAATAATAATATTTATTTCATTAATGGAAATCTGATATTTATTTATTCAATAATATCCTATATTCTTGAAATGCCAATTAAATAATTTACCACATATATCAGATACCATTCTTTTACTCAATTTTTTAATTTTAAAGTTGCCATTAACAGAATATTTTCACTACTCCAATGATGATTTTACTTATTAAAATGGGGCTATACACCAATTGTTTACTGTTCTAGATTTGTGCTGATATGATTTGTAGTATTTACATTTAAATTAATTATGATTTAGTAAAATTTTAAAACTATGCTGCTCATTATTATTTGAAATATTTTGAGCTCTAAATGCCCATAGGTAGCTAGTAATCACCCTATCACACAGTGCCAAAATTTTCCATATTTTATATACATTTCTATGAGGTATTATTATTCTAGAAAATTTATATCCATTTTTTAAATGTATATCCTTTAGGACAATTTCTATGCTTACCAGTTAATGCCTTCTCTTGAAAGAAAGAAGATATAAAATTCTGTAGGGTGTCAGTATATTTTAATATGGATTATTGTGGTAGACAGGAATCTAGTCTACTTTTTATCACAAGTAGCCTTGTAATCTGCTATGCATCATTCACTTCATTTTCCTTGGTTACAAAATAATATTGATAAAAATAATGTCATCTTTGGATGATTATGATTATATACTCTAACCCTTATGAAATGTATAGCACAAGTTTGGGTACTTTGTAACACTCAGGTGACATCGGCCATTTAAAAGTGACCATTCTATCAAGCTGAAGTTCTGTCAAACCTAAAAATGGTATCTGAAAAATCTTAGGTGGTGATATAGATTTATTATAATATATCATATCCCTTTTCCTCTTTTTTATTTTTTTTTCTTCTGTGGAACCATACCAGCACACATCAGCAGACCCTTTGATGGAGAGAATTTCCATTTTGACTCCTGTAGTCTGATATCCCTTTTATATGTTAACCCACAAAAGGCATTTAAACAAGAACTATTTAGAATAGTGAAGTTAATATTATACCCATAGGTAGCTAGCATCATGGAATTACTAGTAGCTCTCCAAATTATTTAATAGGGACTGTAGAAAGAGGTGAGGGATATTTAATAGGGACTGTAGAAAGAGGTGAGGGATTTTTAATCAAATAACCTCAGAGTGAATGTGAAGTTATCTTACCCCTACTCAGTCTTCAGTACCACTGGCCTTGATACACTGCACTTACCATGAATGTATGTATGTATAATGTATATCCCTTGTATGATAATTTCACTGATACTTACTTAGGCATTACAGCTTTGCACCAGATGTATTTTTCTTTTCATGCTTAATCTTTCGCTGCTTTTTCAAAAGCAACAGATTGGTTGTGTATAAATGGACTGAGTGTAATTTTCTATTTTGTTCAAAAGCAAACCACTCTAATCAGAGAAACTTGAATGAAGCATTTGCTTTTACTGCATTAAAGTTGTTAGATTCTACTGAATTATTTAGCAATTTAGGGCATATTTGGTTTATATAGAAAAGGTACGTCTAGCAAGCTAATCTTATCCAGTATTAGTAGAGTACGTATTAAACACTAGTTTGTACTATCTACCACATTTAGCTTAATGCCTAGAGAAGGCAGATCTGAATCACAATATAGTATATATGAAAAGGTTGTTTAGAGCTGTCTCCACTTCAAATTCTTTACAATGCAGTCCCTGAAAGCAATTCAATTTAGCAAGTTATTAAAACTAAAAGGCATTTTCCAAAAAGCATGTTTAATCTTTTGTGTGATATGACATTATTATGTATATATCCATGCATGAATATGCCATTTATATTTTGCATTGATATGACACTGATCTATCATTTATTATGAATACATAGATGTGTGTATGCACACACTTGCCTTAACTTTTTCTCCAAAATAAAATACCTCAATTCATTAGGAAATACAAACTGTTTATTTCTCCTTTAGATTCTGCCTTTCCGTACTGGATAATATCTCAGGATGACTTTTGATTTCTTCAAAGTTTAGCTAAAAATGTTGCTTACTTTTGCTGTATTCAGGATTTCAGGACAGAACTGTGGCCTAGAAATAATGAGAATTGGGTTTGAGTCCCAGATATTATACTATAGGCCACCTGTGTTCTTTTCTATGATTACATGACGCCTGGTTTACTGCTAGCTTAAAGTTCTACAATTCACATGAAATGAATTCCTTTTGTCTTCTACAGTCTGTCCTTCCCAGCTTTATTGGGAGTTATTTGATATTATTTAGTAACTAATCATTGGTATATTTTCACAAGAAGGTTGATCTACGTTTTCTTTGATCTACCTCTCAGTATGTTTTCTTGTGGTTGGAAGTATATAACACTGGGCATGGGTCTCTGTCTCTTTGGATGCATGGAATTGACCAACACCTTCTTCCCTCTCTTGCTGGATCATAAACTCTATGGAGACACATATCTCGTATTTCTCTTTGCTTCTCTCACTAATGTATTTAAACATTCCAAACAATATTTAGGACAAGCAACTCAAATCTCTGCTGAAAGAGAGAAAGAGAAAGGAAGAGAAAGGGAAAGAAAGGGAGAGGATGAAAGGTGTGGAAGGGAGAAGAAGAGAGACAGGAGGAGAGGAAGAGAGAGAGGGAAGTGATCAAATGATTAATTTAGACCAGGAAAAAATTTAAGACATCATGCCCACTTTTCTGTGTCATAAGAATTCCTTCTGGAATACTTAGGAACAATTATTTTATAAGATATTAAGTTATTACATAGTTTATTTGTGCAGTTTTCCCATGTGTTAGATAGAGTTTTCTTCTGATAGTATCAGATTCTAGTTTCTTTGGTCAATTTAAATATGCTTTTTCTCTTACATATGATAATTTTGAGAATTGTAATCTGGAATTGGCCGATTTCCTTGACTCAATCTTTTTACAGGTCTTCTCAATGCAAGTCACAGATGTGTTTCTGTACTTCTGTCCATACCCCTCTCCCTACTTTCTCATTGGTGCTGTTATTTATACCATCAATTCATGACTTTTCACTTGAGTATAGATTTAATTCTCTGAAACCATTTAGCCATGAGATCCTTTGTTAGTTTCATGTTCCCACATTTCTAGATAATTTTACAAAATTATGCTAAACTTTCAATAATCTGTTACGTACAATTATAAATAAATCCAATACCTTCTAATAAGGATGTGTATAATGCTTCCTAATGAAGATACAAGGAATAACTAATGATATGCTTCCATCTAATTGATAAATTATTCTGTGATATTTATATCAGTGGTATAAGATTCTTATTCAAATAAATGGAATATAATATCTATTTTCATTCACCTATCTTTTCATATAATTTCTATTGTGTTGCAAAGGGCATACTGAACTTCATAAAAGATTTTAAATATCCAATAAGTTTAAATAAGCAGAACAAAAACAATTTGCCCAAAATTTCCTTTACTATAATGTGGCGCTCATTTCCTTAAGCACTTTGGTTTTCCTGAAATATTATATCCTCTGAGAAAAGCAGATATTAACCAAAACTGTTCAACCAATACATGGCAGGGTCAGAATTCAAATAAAACTCCCAGGACTGGTATTCCCACTATTTAACATACTTCAATCTGGAAGAAGAAATCAGATATGTTTACAAATATATAAAACATAGGTAACTGCCAACATCATTTATATAATTACATAACTTTCCATCAGAAAAATGCCTCTGACAGCTCTTACTATATTTAGTAGCTTGAACTGTGAGGTCCAAAGACCTGAGTTCAAGTCTCACTTCTTTCTCCTCTTAAGTTTAGCTACAGAAGCATAATCATTTAACTTATTTATGCCCCAGTTTCCTTATTATTAAATGAATGCTAAATGAGAAAAGGAATATAAACACAGCATTTGATGTATATTAAATGTTTAAGAACTTTATCATTATAATTTTGATTTGAGACTTTGATATCTCCTGACTACAAAAATGATAGAAACTAATGATTCTATTACACATCTTTCTACCAAATGGAAAAATATGTAAAATTAATATAACCATTGATTTTTACATTCCTATAAAAAGAATTTTATCTTTTTAAAGCATATATAATTATTTCTATATTTGAGAAAGTATTAGTAACATAAAATTAATTACTACACCTACACCTTCTAACTTCCAAGCAAAGCAAATTTGGAGATGTATATGTCCCACATATACATATTTTTAGGGAGGGTTGAATGATAAAGAAGAGAACAAGGAGAAATCTCCCTTAGCATTTGGTCTTTTTATTCAGATTTACTTCTGGAAACACTCTTGCTTCAACAGAACCAATACTAGCAGGAATCTAATTGTTCCCATAAGTGTAGTATTTAATACCATCACAATATACTGTCTATAACATTTCACAAGCTACCCAGACAGAGTAAATTTGGCAAATGATTTTGTTAGAAGTGGTTTTGTGTTTATAATGTTCCTTTTTTGTGAGATTTTTGAAGACAAGAGGGTTACAAGCTTGACTGACTCACAACCAGCACAAATTTTATTGCCATTCTTTTTTAGTAGATTTAACTGGTACTTATCCCAGAGGGATATACACTAAAAGACAGATGTTAGTGGATTCTTTTTCTTTTCATTTTCTTTTCTTTTTCCTTAGGCTAGAAATGTTTCTATTTATTAATCGAGAGTAACACATATGCTGGGTAATTACTACTCAGGGATCCTAAACTTTAGGTATACCTTGTTATTCTCCTTCTTCTTGAATTTTGTTGTATTTGAGAATAAGAAAAAATAAGAAAAGGCATGAGTCATAAGTTAGTTTAGCAGAAAATTGCTTATGTAATTAGAAATAGCCGAATACTCAAATTATCCTCAAAGCATTATTTTTATGATTTTTAAATAATTGTCCTCTGATTTATTTAGCTGAAAATTTACACTAGCTATTTTAATTTCACTTTTATACACACAAGGTTTTTTTTAATGTAATTTAATTCAAAATATTTAGAAATTTAAAAAGTGATAAGGTAATATTAAAAAGAAGTAAAAGTTCCTTTCTAGTATTTTCAGGTCAAGCATAACATTTATCGTTGGCCACAAATGCAGTGTTCTTCGTATCTCAACCAAAGAATATTTTGACACCAGCATAGGAACTTACAGTTTTCCTTTGTAGAATGAAACATTCACCTTATAAAGCATTAAGCTCTACATGATAAGAAAAGGTGTGTTCCAAATGTTTAGATAACATAATCATTTTGAAATCATGTCAAATCAGTAATATTCTACTATATCTAACACTTCTCTAATCTTCAATAAGATAAAAATAAAATTGTCATGGAAGTAAAACTTTTAAATAAACATGAAACCTCCTAGTGTTTCATGTAAGAAGAAATCAATCTACCTTCCTTCCTTCCTTCCTTCCTTCCTTCCTTCCTTCCTTCCTTCCT
>JAJEJO010000857.1:595668-693468 GCA_020662805.1 Glaucomys volans | reverse complement strand
CCTTCCTTCCTTCCTTCCTTCCTTCCTTCCTTCCTTCCTTCCTTCCTTTTGTGATTCTGGGGGTTGAACCCAGGGCCTCCGGAATTCTAGGCAAATGCTCCACACTGAGCTACACCCCAGCCCTGAGATCTTCACTTTTAAAACATTTGTAATTGAGTACTATTAGCTAGGATAATACTTTTTGTTTGGACAAATAATTTTATTAGAGCAGTTTTATTTCAGACCATTTTTCCTCTCTACTAACTTAATGAAATAAAGTAAATTGAAAATTTTCAGGATTGGATGTTATATATAACCATATATATACATATATATGAAATATGATGTGTGTCATATTACTATATCTTATACATTATATACCTACTATTGCCAAATTATCCATATTAACATTTCAGTACAGATTATTTTAATTCCTGAGGAATTATTGATCACAAATTATTTAGTAATAGTCTTTGAAATATAATTTCTAAAATATTTTCAATGTTTGAACTGAAGATTCTGTACAATAGTTACATACAGAGAAAGGAACACTTATCTTTAGACATAAAATGGTTGATAACAGTAGAAATTATGTAAGATCATTTGGAATTAAATTTTTAAGGAGTAATTATAAGTTATACATGTATATGAAAATAAAGTGTGACAGTATAAAAAATGTCTTAACCATGACTTAATGTCTTGATTTGAAGTAAGGAAACTGAATTACATAATAATACGTTATATAATAAGAAGAATTTTGTAACATATGGATAATATGAGAAGTTCAGTTAAATCTGAAAGACCTCCATGAGAACTCATTTGTTTTAAGTTAGCTTGCTGCTCTCTCAAGTTGTGAATGTTGTAATGTGTGCAAGTATTTTGATTCAGGTTATTTTCTAAACATTTCAGAATCCTTCACTGAGAAAATGGACATCTTTCTTTTGTTCTTTTTTTGGTTTGTATTTAAAATCTGTAACATCTCCTTAAAAGCATCAAATATATTGTATTCCACTTACCTTTAAAATTAAGCTTGTTTCATAAAATTTCAGACAGGATTAGTAATATGTTTGACTGATGTTAAGGATATTTTTAAAAGTTCTAAAAATTGTGTTTTTCCAATACTCCAAAGAAGGCATACACAGAATTAATTAGATGGCATGCACACAAAATCCATTCTTGTTTTGCTAACAAATATAACTTCTACTGTAGTATTTTTTTACATAGCAAGTTAGGGTTAAAACTTCCACTAGACCTGCCCTAAGAACAGAAGTATGTAAGAAAAAAACAAAGAGTGCTCCAGAAATTTCTCTATGGGTAGCAGTGTCTTGCTGAATAGCCAACAAATCAAACACATACACAAAGGAACTAGTCTAAAATCAATCACTAAGGTAGTCATGCAGATCCTACAGTCATGAGGAAAAACATACAAATGAGGAATATGCACAATTCAATATGAAATTTCCTGTGATCACTGGGGAAGGGAATGTTTCCCAACCATTTAAGGAAAGTCAGCAGTCTTCAGAGGCAAATGGCTACTGGGAAAAACCCCACCAAAATATGTATTAGGAGACACAATCCCAGCAAAGGCTTCCTGCTGTCCCCAAACAGCACCCAGGTTAATATCTCAAGCAGCTGTCCTGATCTCTGTGGTCTAAGCTTTTAACTAACTTTAATTAAATGGAACCTTTGGTGTGCAAGGGTACATATGCCTGGGATATGAATAAAAGAAACAAACAGCAGAGCCTGGCATATGGTTGCACACACATGCATCATTTGATTTTTGATTTTTTGCAAGTATATTTTAACATTCATGAGAAGTAGAAAAGATGAGAGCTGAAATAGAATCGTCTCTCTGGACTTCAACTTTTTGCCTACTATTCCTATCGTCACAGCTAGGATTAAAAAACACTATAAGTCTTAATTGTCAGATGCACAATCTGCAGTGTTTAAATGGACCCTGTGGATTTGGGTCCAAAACCAAACCAATCGGTTGCAAGCTATTTTTCTCTTCTGTTAGATGTTCTGCTGCAATATTTGCATAAATGTAACCGGGCTGTCCGTCTTTTAACTTTCACTCAATTAATTATGCTTCCAGCCCCCTGCTGATGGACAAAAATGAGACTTCATCTGCAAATAGCTTCAGCAGTTTACAGCTTATTAAATGCCAAAATCTAGTTAAGACAGTTTGAGAATTCTCATGTCAGGCATTTCAACATGCCATTTTTAACACAAAATTCTTATTAAAAAAATGAACCCACTACTCCAAGTCAGGGAGAAAAAAATCACTAGTATAAAGGTAATGAACAGAATAGGATTTTATACAAATTGTGTACTTAGCATATGTGGCTTACTCTGAGCACACTTAATTGGTTAGCCTAATAATGAAACAGCTATGAGAAAGACTACCAAGTTGACAAGAAAATGGTCTCTACAAATTACAAACAGCTTTCATCTCTGGAAGCAGCTTTTATAATTTATATAAAGTCTGTGTATAGTCTGAAAAAAGTAGATGAATAGAAGTTATACACTCAAATATTCTTTTAAAAATATCTTTTCTCTTACTTCATGTGGCAGGTTTTACATATTGCATCAAACATCTGGTGCAATCATGATCTAGTTTTTTTTTTTTTTTAATACCATGTGGGGTTAGTTTCTCATTTAAGCCAGAAAGAAAAAGAAAGAATAATATATCTGTCAAAGCTGAATGAGTAGATAAAACATATAGCATTTGCATTTTAGTATGGGAAAGTTGAAATTATTTCATAATTTTAGGCAGTAACTTGACCTCCCAACATTTCCATGATCTGTAAAATTAGATAAAAAAAAAACTTCCTTGCAAAACATATATGTATTTTATCAGGTATTTGACATTAAAACTTTGCTTTTGTGTACACTATATTTTATAATGATATTTTACCGATAAAATATATGTGATTAGATTTTCTTAATTTGGGAGAGGGAAGAACATTGCATTTCTTCCATTGAAGAAATTTAAATATTTAGTAAAGAATATCTGCAATTAATTCAGTATAAAGAATATTTTAGTTTCATAGAAGTCAGATTAGATTCTTATGTCAATTGAAAAAGTCTCAAGTCTGAAGTTGTTTTTTTCCTCCACTCTTACTCTGCATCTTAGGATACTGTACTATTTTGGATTTTATTGACAAATTATGTCATGTTTATGTTCTCTATAAACTACCATGATAGAGCTGAATGTGACATGATGATTTATGACAGAAATGTCAGAGATTATTTTAAAAGCAATTTCTGTCTGATCATATACCAATTAACAGCTTTCATAACAAATTCTCAAATTGTAGTTGGCATTTGATCAAAAGGATATTTCATTAGTGATGTTTGAGCTTTGGAACATTTTAAAGAAATTCATGTTATTTATTCTGAATGGCTACTATTGTGGAAACAATAGCTAAAAGTATTGCACTGGCAAAAAATGAATATTGTACAATTACACCAAAGACATAATTAGCCCCCTTTTCTCTCACTTCTAACAAAGAGGAAAAAATGTAAAACAATAACAACAAAATCAGATATTTTCTCTATAATGAATACTGCATGATTTCTTACATGGGTTTGTTTCTAGTAATTAAAATGGTTGAATTCTGAAACAGGACAAAATAGAGATGCAATGGTCTAAATATTTGTGCCCCCACCTTGAATTCATATGTTGAAACTTAGACCCCCAATGTGATGGTATTAACTTGTGAGATCTTTGGGATGTGATAAAATCAGAGGGCTCTGGCTTCATGAATAAAATTAAAATGCTTTTAAAAGAAGCCTGAAGGTTTGTTTCCTTCTTCTGCTGTGGGGGGAGATAGCCAAGAAGGCATTCCCTATGAGAAACAGAGCCCCCCGTGGCACCATACTTTCATCCTGGTCTTGGATTCCCAGCCTTCCAGAACTGTGAGCAATAAATTTCTGTTGCTTACAAATTACCCAGTCTAAAACATTTTGTTATAGCATCCTAGACAAACAGAGACATGTGATTTTATTAGCCTACAACAAATGAAAATTTAAAATGGATGGAACTTTATGTTACATACAGACTTGGTGAAGATAAATGAATTGTGTTGTGGATATGGTTAAGTAGATCTAGTTAAACTGGAACTCTTTCTATGGATAATTGATATACAGCAAGCTGGAGATGGAAAATACTTGGTTTTTCATCTTACTAAAAATGTAAGAATTCTCTGTTTTCTCTCCTGATTTCTTTAATAATAAGAAGAAAATTGTGGGGGAGTACCAGGGATTGAACTCAGGGGCACTCAATCACTGAGTCACATCCCCAGTCCAATTTCATGTTTTATTTACAATCAGGGTCTCACTGAGTTGCTTAGTGCTTTGCCATTGCTGATGCTGGCTTTGAACTCATCATCTTCCTGTCTCAGCCTCCCAAGCTGCTGGGATTACAGGCATATGCCACCATGCCTGACTTAAAAATATTCTTAATAATGAATTAAAATGCAGTCATCTTAACTGAATATTTAAATTCCTTCAGTAAAAAAAGGCAAGAGGAAGAATTTCTGAGGTTCATATTTTTGTATGTGGTCATAATAATATGGAGATGTGTTCTCGAGATATTTTATGGGGTCTGTTTGTTGGAGTGTAATAGGGTGTAGAGAAACTACAGCTGACAGGTTAAGTTGATGGAGGACAACTTTATTTGCTATAATTAAATTTTGTCATACTGTCATGAAAGGGGATCACAGAGCCACAATCCCGGTGTTTCATACACCATAGAATTTATTACAGGTGGAAAAAAATACTTATCAGCAGAGAATTAGTAGAACACATGCATTCATTTCTGTTGCATTGTCTGGGCATAGAAGTTCCACATGTGCCATGGTCAAGGTTCCAACAAAAGAGGTCTGCTCAGTCAATAGGCTGCACAGCGGATATGCTATGAAGAGGGGTTTCTCCAAGAAGGAACCAGCCTCTCCCCTACCAGCAACCACGGCTTTACATCTTTAAAATGGAGCCTAAGGGATTAGAAACTACTTGAGTAGTAAAAATGGATCATCAAATAATCTCCATTCCCAGAAACAATACTAAAGAGTGTGAATACTCCAGACTCTTAACTTGTCTGCCAGGAGTGGTGTGATCACTCCAGTTTTATCTCTGCAGATTTACTTGTTCATCTGAGCCATTTCTCTGTGCGAAAACAAAAGGGGAAAGAAATATGCCCCTAGGGCCAACCAGACTTGTCAAAATGAAATAGAAATGTTGTCTTGGTCTTTCAGTTGCCTCTTGCCACTTTTAGCTCTTCCGGTATTAACTTTATTATTTTAAAAATGTTTCTTTCCTCTTATATCCTTCCAGATAATACTCTATTTTCAATTCCCTACTATTCTGAAGAATTGAAAGTACTCACTATCACCATATTATCCTTTTTACATACCTGGCCTCTGAATCAGATCTGGCTTTTGTTATATCATTCCACTGAACAACATTTCCTTAAGGCTACAGATTATTTCCATAATTCCAAATCCATTACTCAGATTTCAACATATCTTTTGTACAACACATTCATCTCTTGATTGCCTCCATACCACACCATCCAAGTTTACCTCATTCTTCATTGGCCATCACATTACTGATTTTTTTTTTTTTTTTGCATAATCATTCTCCTTTAACTGGCAGTATATGCTGGAGATCTGAAAAATCTTAATTCTATTCCTTATCTTTTTTCTAGACTTGTCTAGGGAATTTTCATCCATTCTCATGGCTTCAATTACTATCAAAAGATTTATAGCTTTGAAAGTTATAGCCCCCTCCCTCAGTTGCCACAAATTCTCAGAAAGGAAAACCTATTGCTAATGAATATATCTACTTGAATTTAGCTGACAACTTAAGCTGAACAAGTCTAAGGGAAATCATGATCCTTAACCCAACACTAGTCTTCTTTTACTCTCTAAAACGTGAGTGATATTACAAATATGCATTGAAATTCTCTCCTACCAAATACCTCTCCCATTGCAATATTTAATCTCATAGCAAGTTCTGTTAATTTTACCATTTAGATACCTTCTAAATTTATAAATGCATCTCTTCCACATCTCTTATCATGTCCATTACATGAGACTTAACTAATAACACTAATTGCTTCAACAGTTCTCATAGCCTAGTATTTTCTCTCTTCAAATAAACACCCATGCTTTTTCAAAATCACATCTTACCATTATACCTCACACATTAAAGCTTTCAATGACTCCCCATTTTGCAGAGAATCAAGTTCTGAAAGGCAGGAGACTTTTGTACACTGAACAGTGTTTACCTCTTTAGTCTCTTCTTTATCATGTATTTATTGTTCTTGGTATTTCCTTGGTGATTTATTGAATCAAGAGTTTCTGCTAATAATGAGAGGTAGCTGTATTGGTGAATGACTCTATTCACATATCCTTAAGAGACACATGATCAGTAAAATATAAAATCCAAAATAATCCCCCCTCTTAGACTCTCTGACTTGGGGATTGTGCCACCTATTCTTTGGCATGACAAGATTCCCAAGTGTGGAGTTCCTGAGGGTTATGAGGCCATGACTATATTCTTGACATAAACTGTACCACATGGTCATGAATAGCCAGTAAAAATGATTGATGAATTAGCATTCACGAATCCCACAATCTGTGACACATAGTACAATGGAAATTCATTTTTCACTCACATTGATTCAAATTGGTAAAGCTAATGGGTGGAGAGAGTTCTTCCAAATTATTTTTCAGAAAACTAAAATCCTTCCTTCTATTTCAAAGCTTTGGCCAAAATGAGCACACATTTCTTCTATTTATATTTGCTGGCTATGTCATAACCACATGGTACAGGAAGACCAAGAAATATCCAGGTGTGGGCACAGGAAGAAGAGAAAGTCTGATCTTGGTAGAGAGTTAGCAATCCTGGCCCCATTTGTCATAAATATCTGTGGAACTTGGCTTTGTACAAAAGGAAAACACTCACCCTTTCCCCAAAGGACTGTGAGTTCAGGAATACGTTTAATGTCAAGCACTTGAGTTTTCTCCATTAGGTCTGAACATGGGTCCTCTTGATTTGGAACAAAAGTGCTGTTTTTTACTCCTTCCCAATATTCCCATGTCCCACTGCACCTTCCTCTCAAATACTCAATGTACAGTTGTGAATCAGGGACACCAAAATACAAGAAAAACATGTATTCAGAAAAGTAGAAACAAAAAACTGTGAGACTTAAAGAAGTCACTGTGAGCAATAATAAAATGCTGCTGGGCAGGGCAAGCTCTGCAAAACACCTCTCCCACCAGGGGGACTTTCTTTGATTACCTCACTATGCTTCTAAAGATTTCCAGAGGGTCACAGGCCGTGGGTCATGCATGTAGAAAACCTGCTTGCTTATCCTAAACACCACTTTCTAACTGCAACATGAAATTTAAAAAAAATAATAAATTTCAACTCCTTTTGACACACATGTTTTTGGAGTCTATTTTTTAGAGGACCAGCATTGCTCAAAATAATCATATACATTCCAAAAACAATGGCAGATTGTGACTAAGCCCACATCATCAAAAGAAACACATCCTATATTGGGGCACAGCAAAATGGCAGGAGGAAATTGGAACATTAATTGTGTGACTAATTTCTGTTGACCAGTTTACAACAGATAATGTGGTAATTGATAAAGTTTATAATTGGATTTATTCAAGGATTACTGTGTAGTTTTTAAGAGAAAACCAATTACTTCTTATAGCTAAAGCGTTCTCTCTCTTAAAGAGAATGTGAAGTGAGTTAATAAAAGTGATAAGCATGCCTTGATTAATCACTGGTCCATTGGGAGAAAATGAATTTAGGACCTGAAACTCATAATAGTTTCAAGCTGAAATCCAAATTTACCAATTTGCGAATTTCTCGAATTGATAAATGGGATATTAAAATATTTGTATGAACATTTTAAAAAATAAAATTTCTTATCAAATAAAATTGCAGAGTATTAGAATATCATGTTGGACAAAGTAGTTTTCCCAAATTAGTGAAAATATTCTCACTGCTTGTGTATATCACTGCAGAAGACTTTGTCATAATTGTTGTGGGAAAATAAACTCCTGAAAGGAAAATATTTCAGAGACTAGTTACAAATTGAATAATAAAAAATGATGATTTCTTTTGTCTTATTTCCTCCCTTTCCTCCATTTTTTTTTAAACACCCAGATCCCACTGCTGCATGTTGATGCAATCCATTGTCATGACTTTCTTTGGGAAGTAGCTCTTTCAATAGAACACCCCCACTGTCTTTCTTTCTCTCTTTCAATCTAACTATCTGCTATCTGTCTCCTTTTTTCAGATCTCTGTGATTCTTGAAGGAGAGTTAATTTTATAAATAGGCAATGTTGATTCTGAATGATTGTTAATATATTAATGCTTCTTCTATCTTTATACTTTTTATGTATCATCTGTGCATCATAAAGAATTTTTCTGAAGATATAACATTAATTCACCAGCATAACACTAAAGGCAGAAAAACTATTTTTAGGGACTTAGTGTTTTTTCTCTACTCCCCTTATTCGTTTTTTTTGGCACTGTGTTACATATATAGGGATTTGTATGCATGAATTTTATATTATCAGTTTATACCCTCTCTCCATCCAGTATATGTTTTCAGACTCCAGATTATGCTATTCTCTCTCAACTTGTCTTTAAAAAAAAAAAATTGTAGTTGTAGATGGACAGAATGCCTTTATTTTATTAGCTTATTTTTCTTTTTTCTTTTTTTTTTTTTTTTGGTACTGGGGATTGAACCCAGGGACACTCCACCACTGAGCCACATCCCCAGCCCCATTTTGCATTTTATTTAGAGACAGGGTCTCCCTAAGTTGCTGAGGCTGGCTGAACTCGCAGTCCTCCTGCCTCAGCCTCCCAAGTGCTGGGATTACAGGCATGCGCCACCTTGCCCGGCTTCGTTTATTTTTAATGTGGTGCTAAGGATCAAACTCAGTGCCTCACACATGCTAAGCAAGCACGCTGCCGCCGCTGAGCTACAACCCCAGTCCCTCAACTTAAGTCTTTGGATATGTTTCCCCTAAGCAGAGGTTCTTAGCAATGATTCTTATATGTGATATTCAGTAGAATTTTTAGCACTAATCAAATTCATTTCTTTTTGATGTTGTCTTTTATTCCTGGGTATGCATCCAGCATATCTTTTAGACCAATCCTTTAATATATTGCTTCCCACACTTTACTGTAACTTTTCTAACTCATCTATCTCAAATTTTGTAAGCTTATTAATGGCAAGAATTTACCTTTGTATATTTGTAGAAATCACTCCTTTCCTTAGCTTGGTAATAGGGTCAAAACTGTGAAGTGAATGAATAAATGCATGGCTGAATAAATGCAAGAGTAAATCGGAAATAGGAACATTGTAGTAGATAAGTTATTTATAGTAATATAGTCAGAGCCAACATACAGATTAGTGGGAGATGATGTATGATTTAGTGAGAGGTGAATACAAATTATGTTTGATCAACTAAAGTTAGATAAACTTTTTTTCATGAGAAAAGAGAAATATTCCAAAGAACATCTTAGTTGACAACCACAATACTCTTGAAATTCACAATGCAGCATTAACATTATTCCTTTACATTTTTTTTAGTTGTAGATGGACACAATACTTTTATTTTATTTATTTTTATGTGGTGCTAAGGTTCGAACCCAGTGCCTCCCACATGCTAGGCAAGCGCTCTACCACTGAGTTACAACCCCATCCCGACATTATTCCTTTTTGGTAGATTCTTTCCTAGCTATCATGAAAGTCCCATTTTGTTTTGTTTCTCTTTATTTTTTAAACAATTTAATAACGAGTGCTAATTCAACTTAGACCCATCTCAGGAAACTCCCAGTTCAATGGAATTATTTGATCCACCAAATTCTTCCTCCCTTCCACACTAAAATGAGAGTCTCAAAGCTTATCACTAGATGTGAGCCTGAAAGACATCACCTTTACTTTTAACCCCATTTTATGGATTTGGGACAGATAACATATACTATATCTCCAGGTATATATTGTATGTCACAAGAAAGTAATTTAGTTTTACAAAGAAACTGTTTTTCTTTGTAATAACAGCTATTTTTTCCCAAGGCCATCTGATTCTGCATCAGATAGCAAAGTGCAAGCTAACACCAGTGAAGTCCAAGGTGATTAGACTTTTAGTTCACACTATAAAGTAAATTTGGGTGCTATGTTTTACAGGATGTGATTCAATGAGTATTTCTCACAAGTCCAAGACAGAGAAAGAAATCCAAAGTAAGAATAAGTCTCTACTGATCACTATGCACTATTCTTCATGAAAGGGTCTAATATCAGTCCACTAATAACTGGCTATGAATCATATCAGAAACTCAAGACTGCTCAGTATTTGGGAGCTCTGCAGTGTGTTTAGTCAACTAGTCAACTCATCTTTGGTAAAGGCATGTCTGTATTTTTAGACCATGAAAATCTTTAATTCAATGAACCAAATTTCCATAAGAACAGGCTTTCTTTGTTTTTATCATTTATAGTTTTTTTTTTTTTTTTGGTACCAGAGATTGAACCCAGGGTCGCTTAACCACTGAGACACATCCCCAGGCCCTTTTTTCATATTTTATTTAGGGGTCTTGCTGAGTTGCTTAGGGCCTTGCTAAGTTGCTTAAGCTATCTTTGAACTCATGATCCTCCTGCCTCAGCATTCCGAGCTACTATAGGCATGTGCCACCACACCTGGCATCTTTCACAGTATTTTATTGCTGCACCATTAAACCCTAGAGTAGAGTCTGGCACATGACAGGATCTCAGTAAATATTTTATGAATTAACCTGTTAACCCCTGTATCTATTGATGCTTTTCTATAAACTCATGGTTTGCTATTACTAGGCAGGCAGAAACTCAAATAACAAACATCCTTAGAAAAGTTTATTATAACCATTTTAATATTGAAAAATATATATCATCTCTGGTGCAGGTCTTTCTGTGAGAATTTACAGCAAAAATGAATATTCTTTGACATAGTGCTCACTGAAAAGTATCCATCTCGAGTCCCTTGCTCATGTTCCTTACCACCAATAATTGTGAAATATTTGCCACCATCCAAAAAATTATATATGTATCTCTATCCCATCCATCTTTTAAAATAAGTTAAGAACAGCATTTACTACCTGCAGTTTTCATCATTTAGAAGTTTTCCTTCTTCACTAATCTGTACAGACTCCAAAACCTCAGCTCTGAAGTCCAGTATTATGCTGAGTTTCTAGCAGATGCTGCCTTATTGTTCAGTCATTTTTAAACCAGGCTTGAACCTCCTCAACCCCACCCACCCACATACCTTTTCACTGTCAGTTTGTTAAATAGGGTAAATTCCCCATGAGCAATAGATTGGAGCTATAACTATGGGAATGGTCTCTCCCTGTTCTCACATGCCAGTGATAAATTGAACTGAAATGTTTTCCCTAAACTTCATGGAAGAAAGTGCTTTTAGAGACCAAGTAGCATGGTGTAGATCTAAAAATCACATCTCTAGAAATTAATTGACGCTGAGATTCCTGGCTATAGTTAATGAGTACAGAGTTGAAAGGAATAATCTTGACATTAAAGTGCTAGAAACCAATTTGGATAACAACTCAAAGGAGGAAAAAGAAAATACAACCTTTCAGTTTTAAAAAACGGAAAGCTCATGTACCACATTAGATATCCATGGTCCTTTCCTCAGTTTTATATTTGAGTCTGGGTAGAACCCCAAACTTGGAAGGACCATTGTCCTTAAGGAAGAACTCTAATCATTTTCTAGACAAACAAGGACAAGGAACACTTCAATTTTTGCCTCTTGCACAGTATGTGCCCGTTCTAATAGCTCAGAGGAATTTCAATTCATCATCTCTGTGGAATAAATGATTTTATTTTACTCTTCTCATATTGAAATGTTTCTTCTTCCATTTTTGATTTTATATTATCCCCAGTCACACAATCATGAAAGCTGTCATCAAGTTTTAATTCATTTTTCCCCAACTTTAGTACCTTTCCATATGTTTGCTGTATTGAAGTGAATTGAAAACATAATTCCTTTCAAAGGTTTTTCCTACCTAGAAACAATGAACAGTGATAAAATCTATTTTAGAAATGTGCTTTGTCTCAGTTCTACCATGTTTTTAGGCTTAAAATATTTCTAAATAATGACAAAAATATGGTAGAAAATGTGAAATTTCCCAAATCTTGGTATTTGGTGATATGGTTTATTGTTTTAAAAATAGAAATGAATACTTTTACAAAATATGGATAAATATGTCATATCCTCTTCCTATATTCTATGTTAAACCATAGACAGTTGCATTGGTCAAGTAGCCATTGAGATCGACTATGTCAATAGTGACAGCAGAAAGGACAATTAGAAAACAAGAGAGAAGGAATGGATCATCCTTGTGATTGGTGGAAAATAAGGAAATATAGCATAGCAAAAGAAAGGAATCTGAAAGGATTTTCTGTTTTAATACTCCCAAACACATTAATACTTTTGTCATAATTTATAAAATATAAACCTAACATATATCTTTCCTTATTAAAATTATCTGCTGCTTTATGAAGTCCAAATTCTTTAACAGGAACTATGAAGCATCACATGATTTAGTTTATACCTAAATTCTCTCCCTTCATCTCTCACCACAAGCTACTTCTTCATCTTCTGTTATACTGAATTACTTAAATTTTCTTGAGTGTTTTTTAATCTTTACATCTTTATCACAAGAAGCATATATATGTCTTAATCCTTATTCAACTTTTAAAGATGTATTCTTCTCACTTCTTGTCTTAGTTTTGGTTTTCTAGAAGCAGACCCTGAGATGAGGTTAGGAAGAACTGGTAGGTGAAGGAAAAGTGAGAGAGTGAAGATATGAAATGAAAATAAATGAAGTGTGTGCTGTCAAGCAAGATAATACTGAGGCCACTGGAACTGAATCCCATGGGAACTATGGAGGCATGCAAAACAAGCATCAGAGCTATTTCAAAGGCCATGGGCAAACAATGTGACAGAGGTATTTATTCATGACTAAGGTATTTATTCATCAGTTCCCAGCAGTCACTGTGGAGGCAGTCATTCATTTAGTTTTAAAAGTTTGTTTACCTTAATTATCTCTATTACACCAGCAATATTTACTACCAGATTCTTATTTGACTTTTTTGTCCACTTCACCTTGAGGATAAACTTCAAATTCTGAAAATTAATAATTATGCTATAAAAATAGAACTCTACAATGTGAATCTGAAATTGTGGATCTATACTCCCATCTCTCTATATTTTAAGCAAAAAATGCATTAAAGGGATATTCATAAGGAACATTATGAAAGTCTATATACTCAATCTTGTCTTTTAGTCATTTTCAAAGCAACCCTGCAAAATTAATTTGAGAAGAAAGTAAGCAATTTGAGCAAAACTGCTGTTCAAGTTTCCATTTTGCTCCATTTTGTGTTCTATATGAGAATTGAGAAAAAAACTTTACTATTTTAGTTTTCATTTGCTTTTTACAGTTATAATGTCAAATCATATATAGTATATCAGAGTAAAAGCAAACATGTTAACCTTATAGTGCTTCTTTGAGTGTTGATGATGATCTTTCTCATTATTTGTTTTTGTAACAAAGCATTATGGTAGCATTGGAAAAAAATAAACTTTGTAAAACATTTTATCATCTATTCATCTTAAACAAAAGTTTCATCATATTTCAATATGGTATGATAGTGCTGTACAGAATTATGCAAACTAAGAGGCATTTCCACCTGCAGAAAAACTGATTGTTATTACAGAACCTGAGAAATGAAAGCAGATGAAGGAAGTCACCTGTGTTGTATTGTGGCAATAAGTTTTGAAAACACTCACAATCCAGTGCTGTCAATAGTTCAGTGATGATCGAGTATATATTTTCATTATGTGCAGATTTTCTGGCCACGCTGACAACAAGCAAGATACCATCCATCATATAGGGAGAAAATAAAACAGAGCTAAGCACCAGTGACACACACACACATGCAAAATGCAAAGCACAGTGTTATTCTACACACAAATGTCAGTAAATCATTTTGAAAGCTATGAACAAGCATTTGGTCCTGGAAGAATCTATATAAAAATATAAGATCCACATGTCAAATACAAGCCAAAACTATTTATTTTGCTCATGTGGACTGTGATCATTGCATTTAGAACTCTGGATTCCAATAAGATAGTGTATGTCCTTACCTCTTTAAACCCATTGCCTGATCCATAAAATATGTGTAAAATAAATGCCCTTTCTCAAGGTTGTTGAGGCTCTCTTCATAGCAGTACAGCATACCTGAAAAATCAAGGACTGCACTGCAGGTTATCTGCCTCAGAATCACTCAGGTGCATGCTGACAGTCCCTGGCAGTGCCCATCTGAGACCTCCAAAGGAGGGGGGTCAGAGGAAAGCAGTGGTGGAGGGAGAAAAATCCACCTTTTGTTTTTGGCAAGATCTGCTATTGATTCTTGATATCTCATGGCTATAATACCATGGAGTATTTAGGTGAGAATTTTAATTATTCAAATTTATTTTATTCCAACATGCTTTCTAATATTTGGGCATTGAAATTATAAAATATTTACAAACCTGCTCTAATTCAAATCAAAATCCTTTATAAAATAGCATAAGCAATGATGGGCAAATTTTTCATAGCATTGCATTAAAAGATATGGCTATTTTATGTTTATTATTATTGTATTTTAAAGATATTGTGAATGAAGTAGACTTTCAAAGTATTTTATATCTAAGAAATGCACATTGTTTCATTGTTTTCCATCTCTATAGGTGTTTTTACTTTCGTATAGGATTTGTATTCTTATTTTAAACTTTGATTCTAAAATATTAGACTGTTCCTACTCAGACACTTTTGTAGTACAGTTTCAAAATGTCAAGTTTTGCTGGAAAATAATATGCCTAAGTACTTAGAACATAATTCTCTAATTACAGTAACTTTATGGACTGTTTATTTCCTGTCTCATTCCAAAAATACTTAAAATATTACATTTCTTTCAGTTAGTTGAATATGTACTTTTAAAAATAGTATTTTAAAAATGTATTTCATGGAAATGTATTCTTTAAGTTACTGTGCAATTATTAAAGGCAGCCTTCAAATCCACTTGAACCCAAGCAAAGTTTAAAAAAAAAATTGAAAGAAAGAAAAGAAACAGAGGAAAAGGGGGGAAAGCAATTAATGATATACCAGGTGAAAATCTGCGTTAACTCCAACTCTGTTACAACATAGTCATATGGCCCAGCTCAGACCCCTTGGAACAAACAGAAGTAAATAGCACATGGTTGACAAGCAGAGAGTTGAGCCAACCTCTGTGATTTCTGTCATCCTCATGAACTCTGTGGTCTTGATCATCCTTGGGTAGGTTGAATGCTGTGACTATTGCCTCCCATGATACCCTGTGAATAACTCTGTTACAATGCTCACTCTGCACAACATATAAATTTTCTGTCAAGTTCCTTTCATCATAATTAGGGCATAAATTTCCAGAGACTGGAGCTGCTAGACTTCTTATCTTGACATCTCCAGACACTGCACCAGGTACTCCATAAGTGCTTGTTGAACATTATGAACAAAAGCACATTCTCTGTATAAAATTGAGGACTAAGCTTCATTCCACCTATTGTTTGAGAGAGAAAATTCCAAAATCCCAGGTTCACTTAATCCCCAAAATCTCCTTTGTGGCTACTTATCTGTAAATAAATTCAACTCTTAGAAGATTATTTTGGTAAGAACTCACAATTTGGAGATTATATATATATATGTACATATATATATATATATATATATACATACACATGTAGTATATGATGTTATCATTAGATCATTGAATTCCCTTAAAATAAGCAATATGACGGAGGGAATAAAGTTCAATTTGTCATGATGATTTGCAAACTTAACCCATGCAAGGATTTTTTTCTCCATAGTTTAGATGAACATAAAGCAAATTAATCTTATGATCTCTTTTGCCAATAACTTTTTATTTAGATTATATAATTTTATAATAGCAGTAAGGATTTAAACATACCGTATAAACTAGTAAAAATTAAGAAATCTACCAAAAATTAAAGCTAATGAAACTTGATTGTAAGGAAAAAAGAAAAAAGTGACTTAGGTGGCGGTAATTTAGGTCTTACTGAAAGGTTTATGTCAACATGATCTGAATCTATGAACTTCAAATAATCTTAGAACATCTCATAATTCTTGGATCAAAAAATATTTTACTTTTAGAAACTGGGTTTTCGATATAAAGTTGTTTGTGTTGGATTTATCCCATTTTAGATATTTTTAATGTGATCCTCTGTAAACATTTTTTTTTCTGTTTTCAGATTTCCATACTTTCTACCTGGCTTCTAGCTATTAATCACTTTCCACTGTCACTGATTTTAGCAGTTTTAGAGAGCCCATTTTTCAGAATACTTGGGGTTCTTTTCACCTTGGGATTATTTCTTCTGTTATTTAGTTACTTTTTTCTCCTATCTATTCCCATTTTTGTGTCAGAATTATATTACCCGAATGAGTGGTTTACTTTTTGTCATCCAGATTAATTTTATTGTTTGTAATTATTATATCTGTATTTGTCTTTTAGTTGGGCTCTATGAATTTACATAGTATTTCTCCAGTATAAGCTATGTATCCTTTTAATCCTGTACTCTCAGGTATGCTTTGCAGGATTAAAAATTTTTCCCCCCTGTTTTTCATATCTCATTTTCTTATTGGTCATTTCCTTCTGAAGCTTTTGCTGTTTTTTTTTTTAATCTCATTTTCTCTAACTTTAACTCATTTCTCTAACTCATTCTCTTAAATAGAGAGCTTATGAGTTCTGAAATGTTCTATAGTGAATAGTAAACAAAATTTTAAAGAATATATTTATGCTGATTCTTTTGAGCAGTATTCCTTAGTTACAAAATTTCACACAGGAAATCTTTGTTTTTTCTACTCCTTTTTACTTGATTTGATAGTGAATTTTCTAATGTACCATAGAGGAGGAGAGGATTTGTCTGTTGCCTTAGTGCATTTCCCATTCACTTGATCTAAACGTATTCTTTAAGATTTGAAGGAGTTGAGTGCCGCTGGAAAGCCTCGAATGAGTCCTTCAGCGAACAGGGCAAAAGTCTCCCACCATCACTGCACAACTCTCTGAGAAGCATAGATATTGACTGTACTTAGGAACCAGAGATGGTGCATAGGTTTAAAAAGGATCAATTCTACTAAATGCACCAACTAGTACTATTATATACACCTTTCATATGCCAGAGTCAGTATTCATACTGACTCTAATGCATTTAATGCCTCTCAAAGCAGGTAACATTCGTCCTAGTAGTATTAGGAGGAAGAGGAGGAGGAGGAGGAGAAGGAGGAGGAGGAGGAGGAGGAGTAGCAGCAGTATTACCCAAGTGTTATAGATGAGAGAAATGGAGATGGACTTACATTGACCAATTCATGTACTGAACTTTGATGGAAGAAAAAATATGGCCAAATAATAACAGAAAGAACAAAGGATACAAAACTAATTCAGTAGCCTTAGGTCTTTATCTATTCCAAAATATTCACAAAAGACATATTGGAAATTAAAATGTGATGTGATAAAAAATAAATGTGACTATTCCAGATTAGGTATTATGTCTGTAAAATTTAATCTCAAGTAGCATTTATAAAAGTTAAGCCTCAGGAATTGATGAGTTGGTGCAGTTTTATTTATTTAAATGGTCTGAAGTAAGTAAACATTTGCATAGTAAGATTTTTTTCTTATCGGTGCAAACAAAGGAAGGTAACTACATTTATTGTACATTTTTCCCTAGTAAATTTAAAATTTCAGCCACAAAAATATTTTGAAGTCCTGTTTTTGTTGCCAACTAAGGGGAAGTGCCATGTATATTTCTGTTTAATAGCATTTGATATTTTTATTAAACTTCTTTAAAATATGTTAAGAACAGTTAAATGGATCTGCATTTTGTTGTAATTATTCAAATTGAATATTTCTTTGTCCAAATCACAGTATTTCTTTCCTCAACTTACTTTCATCAAAGTAAGTCATTATTCAGGAGCATATAATTAGCTGTTTTAATCTTATCATTGTCAGTTATCTACTAAAATAATTAGCTTTCTCTTCCTTTTTAGTTAGAAGATTGCCAAAGGATCAATGCACAATATACCATTTTCTACTCTAAAGCACCAATTACTTTGACTGTCAGTGTAAATTTATTGATTTTTATTAGTATGTTATTACCAGATACTCGCAGCATGGTATTTATTAATTAGTAAGAGAAATATAGATTCATTTGTGAATAGTTCTGCTTTTAAGTTTCTTATCTAGAAGGTGCTGCATTGGCAACGTACCTAATAATGGCAAGCAGAAAAAAGTTAAGGATAGCATTTTTCATCCCCAAGGTTTCTGTACTGAGATATATCATAAATTTATTATACAAACAAATGAATAATGTAAAAATTAAAAACGTATATGTTGCAAAGTTAGGAAATAATAAATTTTATTGGCCTTCATTCACAATCACAGTGAATTTTATTATTTTTCTTATGATTGAGTGATATGAAGAAAGTATATGGCACTCTTTCTTTATAAAATGGGATATTGCAACATTATATTAAATAAAAGTTATAAAGATAAAGAAAATATAATATTGGGATATATTTTTGTATATTAGTGCATTGTTTTACTCATTTACTAGATCAAAACTTTCTGGAGAGAAAATAATGGAAATAAAAGATAATGAAGTAATTATTAAGTCCCAAATTGAGGCTGACATCTTTTGGGGTATCCTTATATTTCAGTTTATTCAATCATTCATCTAGCAAATATTCAAAATGACTATGAAGCACCGGGACTTCTTGGATGCTAGGATACAAAGCAGAACAACATAAGATTCATGGTGAAATGGACCTCATATTCTTGTATGGAAAGCAATCAAAAATGAATAATTATAAAACATTACATATAAAGTTTTAGTCAGAAAAACATTGGGGTCAGTCATAAAAATACAAACAGGGATGGTATTTTAGAAAATCATGGAAGGGCTGCCTATGGATTTGAATTTAGAGAAGACATTGAAATAGGAAAGGTACCATATGAATATGTAAGAAAAGAGAATTCTAGAATTCTAGAATCTCCTGGGATTCAGGAAGTAGAGATGTCCTGACTAGCGTGTGCTTTGTGGAAGGAACAGCAATAGGGCCAATAAGAAAATCTTGTTTCTACTGCCTTATGTTTTCATCAGTTCATTTGTTCCTTCTTATTTATCTACTTATTAGTGTTTTCATGTTTATGCCCGCAAATTCATCAGTATTTTTCTTTATACATTTTGCTTTTTTAAGGGGACTGAGGATAATTATTAAGGTATTCTTCAAGTCAAGGTTGTACATATTTTCTATAATGTACTTGCTATTATATTTACTGTTTTTATATTGAATTTTTAAAACATTAAGAATTTGTTAATAAAGGGGTATGAAGTAGAGTTTGAGATTACAATTTTCCTAAATAAATATCCAAATGATTCCATCTCATTCATTGTCCTTTCTTTTACGTCTGGTTTGAAATAACAACTTTAAGCTCCCATTTTTTTGTATATCAACATTTTGCTCATCATTTTACTAATGTTGATTCCTACACATTCATCACAACATCATTGAAAGGTCCATGAAATAACTAATTACACATTGATGCAGACATTCCTTTTCATAGTATATTTTTCTTTTTAAAACATATTTTGATAAGTAGAAGAGTGTAAATTGTACACATGTCTCAACAACATAGGCTTAGGACCCTGGTTATTTTTGTAGAGGTAGTGTTAACAGATAACACTTTAGGGCTAGATAAGAATGTTAACTCTTCATTCTTTGGTTTGTCTGAAATAATTTTGAAATAAAAATTATAGTGATGCATGTGGTAAGATGCCAACTACCATCATTACTTAAGCGAAGGGTCAAACGTTGTTTCAGCTCTCTGTTATGCGATCACCAATGCCTTATAGAAAGTTCTAACTTTAAAGGGGCACTTTTCTGTATTACTCTAACTTCTCATTTCTTGCAAATTATGACTGCCTGTGTACTCCAAATAATTAAAAAAAAAAACTAATTAGTTCTCAACTACTTCTCTTGGTGTTGTTTCAGAGTTTGGTCTGCATAGCCAAACTGCATTTCAATCTGGGTCCCTAAATATTTAGCAATATGAACTTCAGGAATTGATATCCTGCACCTTTCTTGCCTCATCTTTAAAATAGCAATATTGCCTCATGATTTTGTGGTCATTGTTAATTATGTTATTTTGCATTTATTGACTAGTATGTTTGGCATTCTTAGCAATTATTATTTCTGTTTGTATATCCCTTTCTCCTTTAGAGCTCTCATCTTCTACATTGGTTCAATTTTTCTTACTACAGGTAACTCCATCACATGACTAGATGACTTCATTAACCTCACAACCATGAAAATTTTGAATCAATAAAATTAGTTCAGTTGTAACCTGAATGCCAAAATCATGTGCTAGAAATTTTATAGAGTAATTTCCATTGAGATATATAAATATAATATTATCTTTTCACATTCTCAAATCAATTACCTTCATATTTTTCCTATTTTAGACCAATGTTTCCAATATTTTCATAGTTCCCCAGGATTTAAATCTTTGATCACTTTTGAGTCACTTATTTGCATTTTTTCCCATTGCTCTTATTCTGTTAGCAGAAATACTTACCTTTGCTCTATTTCTCACAATCCATTTCAATGCCAACCTCCAATTTCTACCTACCTTAGCCAAATATCATTTAATCAGTTTCCCCTTTTCTCATATTTCCACATTATAACTTATTCAAGCTACAACCAAAGATTAATTTTCCTAAGAAAAAGTTCAGGTTGGGCTGGTCCCTTCTTTCAAACTTTGAATGGTTTCACACTTGCAAATCTGAGCCCGGCATTCATGGCCCTCTAAGACTTGGCCTAACACTTTTTTTGTCTTTTTGAATAGTTATTAAGTTACTTTCCTACTGGCCTTATGTGTGGTCTATTCTCCATCAATCATGGTCTACTTGCCACTTTTTATTTTCCTCCAAATCTTTGCATTTTTCTTTTATCATGCCTTTCCTGAGCCTTCTCTCTCTCTCTCTCTCTCTCTCTCTCTCTCTCTCTCTCTGTTTTGTGTGTGTGTGTGTGTGTGTGTGTGTGTAGAGTGAAATGTTTTTCTACTACATTCTAACATTTCTGAATCTTGTGGAAGACATGTTATTTGCCTGCTGGAACCTGTCAAAACTCCATTATAGTGTTTAAATGTGCCATGGGAAACCTCTAATCCCCTGTTCCTAGCAATGAACATTGGATGGAGTTGGTTCTGAGCTTAGCTCTAGGAGTTAGTGAAAACTCACCCATGTCTAGTTCATCAACTGTATCATACATTGTGCTAGAGTGGTTGGCTCAGGTATCCATGGCCCAATCAGAGCCAGTCCTGTGTATTTTCTGAAGAAAACAGAAGAGCAGGTGTCTTAATTTTTCTGGTAGATTTACAGTGGATGACTTCTCTCAAAGTTAAGACAGCATGGAAATAAATAGAGCCAGGGTATAGTGAGTGAAGAAAAAAGATGACTTAGAGACAGAAGAAGAAACAGAAGTAGAAGTAGAGGAAGTAGAAGCAGAGGAATGGAGAAAGAAGAAGAGAATCTATGATAACTGGTGATCTGATGAGTCTTTAAATCTAGTATACCCATATATTTCTAATTATTAAGAAAATAATCCCCTCTTTCCTTGAGATGATGTGAGTTAGTTAATATTTATTGAAATCAAAACTCAAAATAAAAAGGAAATAAAAGGAAAATTCTATTACTAAAGATCCACAAAATGAATATTAAAATTCCTATAAATGTTTTTCTAGGCTTTCAGTTTTTGAGCTGAAAGACATTTGTACACATATTAAAAAGTTAAAAATTCATATAAAGACATGAACTTAAGGATTGATTTTCCTTCCTAATATCAACTGTGAAATACTTTTACAGTATCTCATTTTATTATACAGTTGAGATAGTTTTATTTATTATGGATAGTAAATGTTTTCTTAAGTATGTATTCTATATTATTTATGTGACTATAATTTGAGAATATAGTAATTTAAACTTAATAGAGTTGATTTCCTTTTAAAACAAATATATAAATTGTATATATAACCAGGCTTAAACTTGAATTTATTGTATGACAAGGGAGGAAGCACTATATGAAAAGTTAATGTGCTTAGTCTCTGATGATCACCTCCTCCAAATAATGTGTTTCTGTAATCCCATGTTTTATATGGCACAACCGGTTTATAAGACTGTAACTATTTGGATGGTATTTTATCTTACTGTGTTGGAACTTTCATTCCACTTTGTCCCTTGAAAAATCTTTTTTGTGCTGGACAATAAAGCCCATTTTCTAATCAAGCTGAGAGGCGCCCAGCCTAAGCTTTGTTCTTTGTCTTTGACTGTGTCAATCTGGACAATTAAGATGAAAAGCACATTTACGTGAGAGTAGAAAATTGTGATTAAAGAAAGCAGTGTTAGCTTTTGTTATCTTAGTAATATTCTAAATTTTATTTGCTCTAGTTGTCAAGAACAGACTGAGTTCAAGGGATTTTTTTTTTTTTTTTCACAAAAGTCAATTCACCTGAAAGTGAGGTCAATTTATTTAAGAGACAAGAAGATCGCAATTGACAGGGCCTGTGGCTCTGCTATCTATTTTGTATGCTTGCATGATTTTGTAGGGTTTCTACTATATGAGTGGCTGTTTGAAATGGTTGGGGTCAGGTAAAACAGCAGGAGAGGTAGAAAGGAAGTAGAAAATTATTGAAAAAAAACTCTACATAATCCCAATGGAATTATTACTTCTGGATTGTTGCCAAACACATTTCCATCAGTCTTATTTGTTGTGCAAGGTCTGGGCTTTCATTATGAAGTGATTCTGCACTGGGGTATTTCAAGTATGAATAGTATTTAAGTATATTTTCTGATGCACACAGACGTGTGTATTTAATAGACACAAGGACACAAAATTTCCCTGCTTCAATATCTGTCATCTCCCTGCATGCATGATTACATTTCCTTAGAAATATTATTATATTATGTTATCTTTGTTGGCACAAAATTTATATAGCAAAGAATAGAAAAATCAAATAAGTTTTAAATATGTTTGTGTTCTAAATGATTGTAGCAGTTTCCCAGAAGCTTGGATTAATAGAGACTTTGGGTAAAGTTGGACAAAGCTATGATTAATGCTCAGTATTTGAGAGATGAACCACAGTGGACCATAGCCATTCATCTAATCCTTGGGGTTCAGTTCCAGGACTCCTTGTAGATACTGTAGATACTTATAGATACTGTATTATTCTGTTGTACTGTACTGAGATGTGTTAGGCTAGATGGCTTTATCTAGAAAAAAGGTTTACATGGTTCACAGTTATGAAGGTTCAAGGGCCACATCTAGTGATGGCTTTCTTACAATCAGAATCCCAAGGAGATTCTCGGCATCACATGGCAAAAGACAGGGAGCATACACATAGGTCTCTTCTGGTTTCTCTCCCTTTCTTATAACATCACTAGTCCTGGGGGCTCTATCCTAAATATGTTATTTAATCCTACTCACCTCTCCAAAGTCCTAACTCTTAACACCATGGTCAGATTGTTTCCATCCTTTTAGTACTTTGCAATGGGGAATAACGTTCAATACATGAACACTTAAAGGATACCCTAACGCAGATTGAAACCATAGCACATATCAAAATCCACAGATGTTCAATTCCCTTATTTAAAATGGCATTGTATTTGCAAATACTCAATATGCATCTACCAAAATAGCTTAAATAATGCCTAGAATACTTATAATACCTAAAGCAATGTAAACACTATGTGAAGGGTTGTTTTACTCTATTTGGATGGATTAATGGCAAGAAAAATGTCTGTACATGTTCAGTATAGACGCAATGTTTTTCTGAGAATATTCTCAATATTTTCAATCTAGAGTTGGTTGAATCTGAACAGGCAGAAAGAAGGGATACTGAGAGTACTGTTTCCCATTTAGAGAGATAGGAATTGTTAATGCCAATTGTCCTTATAGAATTCTTCATTTTTTATGCTGAAAAAAAAATTTACTTTAGCATTTAGTTTAATACACATATCCTTTTGTTCCAAACTCTTTGTGTTTTCACAGATATTTCTTACATATATTTAGTGTCTTTGACCTGGAAGCATTGTTATATCATTATTGGCAGGGTGGTCTTTCATTCCATGTGTTTCAATTCAAATGCTGGGACCACTATGCGTCCAGATCTGCACATTGTAAACCTAGCTCATCATGCTTGTCTCCTCTCACTCTTTACATCTATCATATTAGCTTCTAAGGAATATTAATGCAACCAATAAATTAAAGTTCACAGATATATAGGTGTTACCTCACTAAGGACTCATATTCCTGATCAACCTGGTGATTCCATCAATGACAATTTTTGTTTGAATTAATATTTGTTATGGGAGTCCAAATATTTATCAGTTTTGTCCACTTACACCTCATCCAAGGCGCACTTTCCTCATTCAGGTCATCTGTACCAAGACTTTGGTAGCAATTCCCTGACTAATACCCTTGACTTGGTCCCACTGCCTTTCTGTGACCCCCAGAAAGCCACAGTATTGACCTACATAAAGCTAAACTCCAAAATGATATTCTGTGCCTTTGAACACTTTACTCTCTATCCATTGCCTTGAAATAGAAAGAAACTCCTTAAAACTCTCATACAGCCCACCAGGGTCTAAACATAACTTAGCTTTTCTTTTTCATCTCAGTCTGCTTACTCATTCTTATTTCTTCCCCCTCTGTCTTCCATGTTTTCTGTCATCTGATTGCATTGCCTGCTGTTCTACAATGAATTTATTCACTTATTCACTTGGTCTTTCATTCAAAAATACATATTGAAGACTTAGGTTTTGAGAAAAATGCTAGGCAGTAGGAACATCTACTTTTCTTGCCCCTCCAACATTTTGCTTAGCGAATGCTTCTTTTTCCAGTAATGGTTCAGCATGAGAGGGTTTCATAATTACTTTCCCTTGACCAAACTGAGTAATGTGACCATTACGATATTACCTTTGTACCACATGTACCTTTATATTTGTATAACTGGCATTTGTTATATAATGCTGACTATTTTGCTAATAAAATATAAGTATGAATAGTTTTTAAAGTATATTTTCTGATGCTAATAAACTATATTGAAATACACAAATATATAAAACTATTTTTTGAAGAATGTGTGCAACTTTAAGTATAATATATAGAACAATTTAAAAGTATTATTGTTGTAACAGCATAATATTCCAATAATAATACCATGCACATCTTAGTTTTACTTAGTAGCTTCCCAGAATTGGACAAATTATTTCATCCTTAAAGTCAGTGAAAATTGTCATTGTGTCAAACATAATAAATATTAGTAATATTGACATAGAATTGAGTGAGTTTAAATTTAAGGTTATGTAAACTGAGGCAAGTGACTTTCTCTCTCTGAGTTACAGTGCATTCCAATGTAAGATATGGTAATAATATATGTCATTCATAGTATTCTTACCAGAATCTAATAACATAAGGAAAATAAGCTTTTTAAATAAATTTATAAAATATTACAGAAATAAAATATTAATTGTATATGAGGCTAACAGTGTTTGCTGGTGTCCTTCTCAGACTCTTCTTGTGCCAGATGGCCAATGTACCAACACCCCAGCTGCTGTGGGTGTTGACTGCTAATAACAGCCTTCACCTGTTCGTGTCTCTGCAAATTTGCCCAAAGGCTGGACCACAAAGCCTCTCATGGGAACATAGACACTTTTCTCTCCTCCCTGGAGTCTGCTTTCAATGACTAAGGGACAAGGAGATGGAAATGCTTGGTCTCCTGACCAAAAAGAGATGTTCACTGTGAAAAGCAATTCATGTTGCAGAATTCCCTAGGAAATCAGCCTTGAGCCCATGCTTTCTCAGCTTCTTCACCCACTCTACCTTTCTTCCTTCACTTCTTTTCTTCCTAGGAGCTCAACCTCAATCAATCACATGCTCCTGAAACTACTTCTGAGAAGCCAGCCTAAGACACTGCTTGATGCAAATTAGAATCTCCCCATCCTTTATTTTCTCCCAAACTTCTTAACTTACTAGTTAAATAAGTATAGCAACAATTATAAAGAGCAGAGAACATTTTAGAAAATTTGGGGTAAAAATGTAAATTCTCTTACCGAGAATTATCAACAATTCAGAACACTCTCAAACATGATTAAAAACTAAAAATACATCTTGATCAAGGGAGATATACATAGTACTAACATGTTTATTTTGGGGAGAAATCATCTTTAATCAATTTTAAAAATATTACTATAAAAAAGAAAAAAATCATGAAGGACAGTCTTCCAGACTGTTCATTTATTTGCATCACTTTCTCCATCCCTTTCCTTATTCTTAATTAAGGATTAAAATATATAATTCTGCCTTCTTAAATAATTTTTCTCAACTTAAATGATTCAAAATACCTAAAGAGCTCTAGATATGCTCAGAGGAAAAATGGCAAAAATATAATGAAACTGTAAGGAAGGAAAATATAAATGCATGAGAAAATCCCTATAAGTGAATTCCAAAATATTTAAATGTGCTTTCAACATTACCAGATGACTAATCCCATTATCATAATTTATTAACCAGATCTTTTGTTCTATGTAGTAATACACTGTGTTTCCATGCTGTGTGTTTTTTATCCAGTGACCTAATTTGCTTAAAAGGAAACTCTTAAAAGTCCCCTGTTGTAGTGAATAAAATGTTAATGAAGAACTACAGAGAAATCCCTTTTGCATTAGTTCCATATTCCCAGGAACATCATCATAAATTTGTTTGCCTGGTTCTGACAATGGTAGTGATGTTCAAGCTGCGCAAAAGCATAGTAATGCTAAATGGTTCTGATGGAAAAGTTAAAGATGTTCAAGGCACTGTCATCTGGGATGGACTATGGGAAGTTATCTTTTGGAGGGAGTATTTGATGGATTTGGCTTTTATCCAATTTTTAACATTTATTATTTGCATTGATAACTGTATTACTAGATGCTTTTTTATAAAACTGTGGATGTACACTATTCAAGCAAATATGCTTTCATCAAAATATTTTAAACCAAATTCTTTATTTCAACATACTACATCTTTTACTAATTTCTAAATCATGCTGGTAGAAATATAAAATTTAATGACTTAGAATGTTTTAAAATTATTCTTCACTATAGAATCTAACTTTTGCCTAGTATTCATCATTTTGTATCTAAATATTTCCTGTACATAATGAATGTGCAATTAATAATCTTAAAATAATTTGTGAATATTGATTGCTAAAATAAACTGCTATGCATAAGTTTCCATTTAATTGACAAGTTTAAATGTATATTACACTGATAAAATGTCCAAAGGCAGATTGGAAAATTGATACTCCATTTGAAACCTGAGTGACTTTATCAAAATCTAAACAATATTTTATTTCCTATCATGTTATAAAAATACTTGATTTTGGAAACGTTAAGATCATAAAGAGTTAAATTTTAACCTCTCCCAATTTTAATTCCTCTACAAAGATATAACTGAATGACAAGCACTTGGCTCCATTTTTATTTACACAAAAATACTTAACATGTTGTCTACATATTTGAAAAACAGAAATGGAAATTCCACATCGCACTGAAATAGAAATTAGGGAATGAAAAATAAGCTGCACATTGAAAAGAAGCCTATCTACTATATTTTACCACTGTTTATTAATATGTATAAAAGGAAATATGTTTGATACTTTAGCTTTGGGGTATAAAGCTCTCCTATCCTCAGTATTGGTTGTTAAAATTTCTATCAACTTTTCCCTTCTAACAATCAAAAACCTTTTTCTCTCCTTGTGTACTCAGAGGATCTGTACAGTCACAGAGTTTCCACTAGCTTCAAAGAAAGTGCCTTGTTTATATTCCTTTGAAACAAATGCAAAATGAGTAACAACCAGGCCAATGTATAAGCAACATTTTTACCTCTGTGAAGTATTTGGGAAAACAAAGGCAGAGCCCCTAAATACATGAGAACAATCATGTTAATCAGTCATCAGTGATTTAACTTGAAATGAATTATGAGCACCGGGGAATAAGAAATAATAGAATGACTCTAATAAAGTGCTCCATAGTATGAATATTTCCACATGTCTATAGACTTTTTAAAAGACAGCTTATTTTTTAATTTATATTATTTTTTCCCTTGAGCTGGCAAGCAATGACTTGGAAAAACACAATATAAATTTGATAGCTGCTATGAGTTAGTAAACTTTGGTATCTTGTTTTAATTAACTTTCAGAAAGATCCTATTAGCTAGGTGTTACTATACTCACTTTATAGCAGAAGGCAGTAGAATTTGAGTTACAACTTCATACAATTTATAGACATGCTGATTATAATTTGTACTCAAGAATTTCTGATATTTCAAATATTTCAATTATTTTCCACCACCTTATAATTCAAAAAAGCTACTAAAAGGAAGAAGCTATAATGCATTTCCTATCCTACTGGCTGAAAAATCATAAAGCCTAAATATTTGCAAATTTCATTTCCTGGGATCCTCACAAAGTTATGTGTCTTATGTGTTCATATGGTCGTATATTTTGTAAGTTTGTGAAAGTAAGATTTGTCAAAATAATTCATGTACCTCTCAATGATTTGGATGGAAATCACCCCAAATAGAGTGCTTTACAGTTTTTATATTTATAAGGCAAAAACATAACAATGCTACAAAGAGTGAGCGTATCTCTCTGAAGTTGATTGATTCCTTACATATAATAGGAAACATTGATTTATCATCAATGACTGAAAATTATTTTACAGATCTTTAATGACTGAAATTTTGAGTAGTAATTGAAAATTTCCAACTCAGATGTTATGTTTTTTACCTTATTCGTGTTACAGATGACAACATCAGAAATTATATAGGAAAACCCATCAGATATTAAAAGGGCATTGTTTTGTGGTATCTCTTCATATATGTATATATATACCTGTGTGTCTGTGTACCTACATGAACACACACAAGAGCTTAGGAACATACACATAGGACAGAGAGATAAGCAGAATGAAGAGAATGTGGGTCTTGGTGATAATGGCCATGAGATCTTCATGAAGAGATAAAATTCAAATAGACATACAAAATCCAGTTAACATGATCTAAGTGTAAAGAAAGATAACAAGTATTGTTAAAGAACACAGGAAATGAGAAAAGAAAGAGATGTGTGTAAATGCTCATGATTTATCATTTCAGAATCTAAAACAAGAACATGGATAGAAGAGCCAGTAAATTAGACATATTTTTTTTTTCCATTATGCCATTCCCAAAGCCTCTGAAATGCTGCTGGAACTTGATAGAATGGAGTTTAGCACTAAAATACACCAATGGAAGAATATTTTATTAAAAATTCTTTTTAGTATTTATGACAGATAGTATTACAGATAGTATAATATAAGAATGGAACATAGTCATGCATATGAATCCATGGAAAGTAGTTGGAAACGATCATATAATTGCTATCCCTGTGGTCATATCTAATGATGATGACAGGCTTTCACCACGTAGGTATCATTTACAAGGAATTATTATTTGTTAAAAGCATAAAACTTGTAAATGTTGAAATGTCTCCACATAGATTTCTCTGCACCATGTAATTACCTTTGCCTCCTGTCAAGCAAATTCCAAAATGCATCATTTCCTCATTTTCCATAGAAGCAAGACATTTTAATATAGATAAAGTGATGAGATTGAAGAATAAGAGATTTTTGTTGTCAATTCTAGCTCAACCATTTTGTGACTACATGAATTTTCTGAACCAAAGTCTCCTCATTGGAAAAGTTCAAGTATTACTACAAAACTTACCTAGTTGCAATTTTTAAAATGGTTTAAAGAGTATATATGAAAATTGCCTAACAAAGAAGAGGGCCATTAATAAATGGAAACTATATTTAACTCAGTTGTTTATTTAATTTTAAAATCTGTATGTCACTCCTCTAATTTATTCACTTTTCTAAATTTATGTATTTCTTCATTCTTGAAATACTTGGGGCAGATTCAGGATTATTTACAAAGGTGAGGGAGTCAGAGTTCGCCTACACAAGAAGTCCACCCAATAGTTGCAGTTGCTTGCTAATGTAAATCTAGCCATATTTACATTACATTTACTTAGGTCTTTTTCTTTCCTCATTTCAACCCATTAATAACATGGGTGTCAATGATGCAATTGTTTTCCCTTATAGATGCATTTATCCCAAGGAGTTCAGCTGTATCTATTTAGCAAAAGTCACATAAATAATACAAAACAAAATGTCCAAGAAAAAATAATTTTCCCAAGCAAATGGCAAAGACAGAAGGGGTTCTTTCTTCTTTCCTCTTAGGGAGCCTCACCATTGTACATGACTTGAGGAAAATTAGGTTAAGTGTCAGTATTATTACTGCACTTATATTTAAAATTATTTTGGTTCTAATTTTCTTTTGTTTGCATATAACATGACTTCTAAACAACTATGTCATTTAGTGCTTAAAGTAGTAAATATTTGTTTTGTGTGTGTGTGTGTTCCATGGTCATCAAAAATTTATTTATTTTTTATTAATAATTTTTTTATTTTTACAGACTTCATTTTGATTCATTGTACATATATGGGGTACAAATTTTCATTTCTATGGTTGTGCATGATGTACATTCATATCATTCTTGTTAATCACACATGTACATAGGGTAATGATGTCTGTCTCATTCCACCATTTTTTATACCCCCATCCCTCCCCCTCTTATTTCCCTCTACATAATCTAATGATCCTCCATTCCTCTCTCATCCTCCCCCAACCAGACTCTATATCATCGGCTTATCAGGGAAAACATTTGGCCACTGTTTCGTTGGGATTGGCTTATTTCACTTAGCATAATAATCTCCAATTCCATCCATTTATCTGCAAATGCCATAATATTATTCTTCTTTGTGGCTGAGTAGTATTCCATTGTGTATATATACCACAGTTTCTTTATCCATTCATCTGTTGAAGGGCATGTAGGTTGGTTCCACAATCTAGCTATTAAGAAATGAGCAGCTATGAACATTGATGTGGCTGTGTTACTGTTGTGTGCTAATTTTAAATCTTCTGGGTATAAACTAAGGAATGGAATAACTGGGTCAAAAGGTGGGTCCATTCCAAAATTTCTGAGGAATCTCCAAAGTTTTCCAGAGTGGCTGTACCAATTTGCAACTCCACCAGCAATGTAAACGTGTGCCTTTTTCCCCACAACCATGCCAACATCTATTATTGTTTGGTTTTTGATAAAAGTCATTCTAATCAGAGTCAGATGAAATCTTAGAGTTGTTTTAATTTGCATTTCTCTAATTACTAGAGATGTTGAACACTTTTTCATATATTTATTGATCACCTGTTCATCCTCTTCTGTAAAGTGTCTGTTCAGATCCTTGGCCCATTTATTGATTGGGTTCTTTGTATTTTTGGTGTAAAGTTTTGTAAGTTCTTCATACATTTTGGAGATAAGTGCTCTATCTGAAGTGTGTGTGGTAAAGATTTTCTCCCACTCTGTAGGCTCTCTTTTCACATTATTGATTGTATCCTTTGCTGAGAAAAAGCTTTTTAGTTTGAGTCCATCCCATTTATTGATTCTTTCTCTGATTTCGTGTGCTTTGAAAGTCTTATTAAGGAAGTCTGAACCTAAGCCAACATGATGAAGATTTGGGCCTACTTTGTCTTCTATTTGGTGCAGGGTTTCTGGTCTAATTCCTAGGTCCTTGATCCATTTTGAGTTGAGTTTTGTAAAGGGTGAGAGATAGGGTTTAGTTTCAATTTGCTGCATTTGGATTTCCAGTTTTCCCAGCACCATTTGTTGAAGAGGCTATCTTTTCTCCATTGTATGTTTTTGGCTCCTAGTATGAGGTAAATGTATTTTTGTGGGATTGTCTCTGTGTCTTCTATTCTGTAACATTTGTCTGCCTGTCTATTTTGGTGCCAGTACCATGCCGTTTTTGTTATTATTGCTCTGTAGTACAGTTTGAGGTCTGGTAAATTAGAAGGCTCATACTAACAAATAAATGAGATTTTTTAATACACTGGAATTTACAAATAATATAGAGTTATTAAATATTAGAGTGTTCTCCCATTTAATAAAGTCAGATTTTTGAAATGGAATATTCTATAGATGGAAGGAGAACAGAATTTCTGTGAATTCCAAAGACTACTATAAGCCTCATGAAATAATCTTGGGTTAGTTGTATCAGAAATATTATGATTATAAGGTTAACAGTAACTACAGTTTTATGTATATCAGGAAGGACATCAGCAAAACAAAAAAAAATAGGATGATGCTAAAGTGGCTAAAAATATGTGTGAAGTAATTGAAACAGTTAAGCAATTGAGAAAACACCTTGACAGTGCTGACTGTAATAAATGTAGGGAGTGCTGTCACATAAAGCAATTATAATTCTTAAATTGCATGAGTTGGCATTTTTATCCCTTGTGGACAAAAATACTTGAAATATACTTAAATTCAAAATAAATCACTTTCTTAAATATCATAAATTAAAAATGCACAGTTTCGCTAATAATGAGTATTTTTTTGCTAGAAGCATTCCAACAGAAAATGGGCGTCCGGTTTTAACAATTTTCATACAGTGAAAAACTATGATACAGTCTGGAAACTGGACTAGGCAAACTTTATTTTGTTTACCTTTAAACCTCCATGTCTTTGTAAAAATACCCATTCTGAAAATCGATATATTTTAGGTGGTTCTATCTATTTCATAAATTCTGAGCTGTTCCAATGTTCAAACTGTTAAAGAGGGAGAAAAGGAGAGAAGGCAGTGCCTCTGGCTATCATTATCAGGTTTAAGTCTTATTCCAGTACAGTGTTAGCTCTGCAGCAGGCCTGGCAAGGGAGCAAATGTGTCCGTTAACAGGCATAATGTTATGAAGCAAAAATTTCCTAATTTCAATATGTCATAAAGAGGTGAAGATGCAGGACAAAAGGATAAACACACAAAGAACATATTTAAAGAGCTTTCCATAAGATTAATCAATAAAGAGATGTATAAAAGTAACTATATGATGGAAAATACAAAATGATAAAAATTATAAATTGTCGTGGAAGTTCAGGTGAACATTAATCACTTTGCTAGTAAGATCATGCAATTCATCTATTTGTCACTGATAGGAAGAAATGCTTTTTAGTAAGTAATAATATTGGTAACTTCCTATGGAAGCAATAAAATTGATTCTTATGTGAAATTATTAGTTTGCTATTCCTAATTTATACCATAGCTTAACTCATAATAGGTCAAATGAAAAGGATTTGCTGACTATGTTCTTACCTTGGTTTACTAAGTGTAAATATTGATTAATGAATTTCTTTCCCTACAGCTATAAAAACTGAGCTTTCATTTACTCTTGTAGGCAGTAGATTAAAGAAAAAGAACACATAGCATATGTGAGCTCTCCTTCCAGGATCATGCAATCACAGTCCCAGTTCTCATACAACTGATATATATTTAGTGAGACGTTGAAAGTACTCTGATGAAAGACACAGAATGTTATGGTGATGCACAGAAAGAATATCCAATTCAAATTTTGAAACTTAGAGGATCTTTGCAAATTTCTAAGAAATGGTGAATTTTATTCAGGAAATATAAGCAACCTTATAAAAGGAAGTTCACCCTGCTAAACTAATCCCTAATCTCCTATATATGTAGATAATTGATAAGATTTTATTTATTGCCTTTTGCAAATATGAATTGTTATATTATGTCAGGTGTTTTGTAACAAATAGAGTTTCTGTTCTGGATAGCCTAAGATCTCATTTGATAGAAATCTCTGTGTAGAATATTTGTAGTGATGATGGTGGTGATATGAATATGAGAGTATGAAGATGATGCTATCAGTAGAAAAAGGTGGTATTGTTGACACAGAAGTGACTATAAAATACTTCAATATACATTCAAGATGTTTACATAAAATACTAATATGAACTTATTTAAAATTAAATTTGAAAATACTTAATATTAAATTTGTACTTTATATCTACCCAATTTTTTTTCTTTAATTATTTTAAATTAAATAATTATTTAAATTAAATAATTAAAATTAAATAATTCAGATAAATAATTAATTTAATAATAAATTAAATAATTCCTTTAATTATTTTAAAGAAAAAAATTTAAATTTTTAAAATAATTAAAAATTAAATTAAAATAATTTTATTCAAATTTTATTACTGACAGGAAGTGCACGTAATTTGTTCATAAGATTGGGCAACTGGTAGGTTTATACTTGTACATATGGACACCAGTCTTTTGATGTAATGACATCACAAAATGAAAATACATTGTTATAACTAGATGAATAATGGCTGTAAGGTCTAGGAAGATTTACAATAAGTAAATATTGAGATTGGCTTTGGCAAAGAGAGGAATACTAACAGGTTAGACTGGGAAATGTTCCTACTTATTTCATATCCTTTTCCAAGGAAACTCATGATTACTGTCCTTTCATTCAAAAGACATGCTACCTCCTAGAATATTAGGTTAGATCACTTCCAGTACAATTGTAACCAATTCAGGACTTATTTGTGACGCTTGCATGTTCCTGAGTTGTAAAGACATCTAAAAACGAACTTGCTCACTTCTAGCCTAGAATATTTAATTCTATATTATAAAGATTATACAATTATTTCATTATCAAAAATATTACTGGTTAGATCAATTTTGTTTTAACTGAAATTTCTTATTATTAAAAAGTTGACTTTTAATATAAAAGTATATGAAAAGAGTTTGTTCACTAATAAGCACTAATATAAAATGGTTTTGTGAAATTATGGGTTTAAGAAAAATTGATGCAAACTTAAACTGTTAGCATAACCTTGATTTGAAGGCATAGCTGAAGGCTAAGAAAAGAAAAGCCCTGTGAATGACTCTTATTAATCTAGCTTGAAAATGGATGAATAATATGTTACAACCTCTCTGACATATGGTGAGGTTTACAGCAAGTTTGGCATAATGGTTTCACTTAATAAACACCTGATTAGCATTGTTTAACAGGTTTGGAGTGCATGAAAACAGTCAAATAGCAACATTCTGTCTAGTTAATTCCTCATTAGCAGACTTGCAGTCCAAGCATTTGACAGATTGTATACCAGTCTTGACACAAGGTGACCTCTTGCTTGGACCTGTTCATCACCTTCAGTCTGTCATGAATGAAGTCAGTATAAATGTCAGAGTGAAAGTGACATCACCAGAGACTTCATCTGATGCCTTGAAGGTTATTATTTTCCCAATGTAGTTATTATAGACACAGTGAAAATATATGAAGCAACTAATAAAATGATGGTAACCTGAATAAATTTTATATGCAGTATAGGAAAGTTTTGATTAATACTGTGTACTATTAAAGAATGTCACCATAAAATAAAATTCAACAATGTTTATTTGTATTTCTTCACCTCAAGTATTTTTTTCCTAAAAGAATGTCTAAGCTTCACCCCAAATGGACAATGTGTGAGCTTACAGAAGATCAGTTGTGAAATTTAACTAAAATTTAATAATTTTCTATTATAAATTTTTAATAAAATAATTTAATAAAGTATTAATTTTCTATTCAACATATTCACCCCAATGACCTCATCTTATGGCTTTTTAAATCAAAAAAGGGAAGAAAACCAAGCATTGATATAAATTGTAAGAATTAAATTGAACTACAATTTGTAGATATGAGAAAGTCTTCTAGGAACATATTTTGTGAAATAAGTCTTTTGTGATCATTATAATGTAAATCCAACATTTTAATGGGAATATTCTACATATTCCAAGAAAATACTCATTTTCCATCAACCTTGATAAGCCATTTTTACCAAAGAACTCCTTGTTTGAATCACAAAATCAATTACTCCATTGCCAAACATTTATATTCTTCTACTGGACAAGTGAAATTGAGTCAATTTCAATTTATCTTAATGAACCTTTGATTAATGTAATGTGTTATTACAAAAGTAACAAAACAGATATGTTTCTTGCTTTTTCCACCCCTCTATTAATTTTCCACAAATAAAGGCTTTTAGAATATTATGCCTAAGGCTTATAACCCAAATCAAATGAAATTTGATATCCGAAAGTATATATTGCAATGGGAGAAAAGGAATCACTTGATAAGGGTCAGTTTTAGTTTGTAGAAAAGATTATAGGAAAATCATGCTATCCCTTGGATTGGAAGTGTTTTCTTTCAATATCAAGAAACATAATTGAAAGTAAACATTAACTTCATTGTAAAATGATTTTTAAAATCTAAACATAAATAAGACCAAATTTAAAACAATATTCTGAAGGGGTTAAATTTATCTTTTATATAAAGTACCTTCTATCCAATTTTAAGTAATTTTCTCCTTTAAGTTTCATAGTTTTAGGTAACATTTGAATGATTATAATAATTCTAATTAATTAACTATGATAATTAATATAGTTACTGGGCTATCTTCTACATCTTCTTTTAAATGGTTTGTGTTATTTCATCTAAGCTGGTATGTTTTGTACCTATGATTTTGAGGTACCCAGGAAAAAAATCATAGGAGAGGATAGGACTGAAGAATGTGTGAATACACCACTTCTGATGGGCCATCTGGGGAAAGTTATATTTTTCAAGTGCATTTTATTTTGCCCTTTAAACAATAAAATTTTAAAAGCAAAACAAACAAACAAAAAAACCCCAAAGATTGAAATTACCCATAAATGAGAGAATGAGGAAAATTGCTGATTAAAATTATGTATATTGCAAGCATGGAGAACACTTAGAAAATTGCCAAACACAGGCAAAAACCATAAGTGCATGCAGAATAATAAAGCATGTTTCAGAAACAGGGCTGAGGCTGCCTTGCCTGATGTTGCAGTGTGTTTAACAAAATACAGGAATTCTTAAAAAAAAAAAAAAAAAAAAAAGGATGTGTAAATAAATTGAGTTAGTACAACTGGATTTAGTTTCCAAATGATTTCAGACTTCAGATTTTCCTTGAGAATAGATTCTTGAGATAGGCCGTTTTAACATTATGTAATACCAACTCCTACAGCAGACCTTAGTATCTTTCTAGGGGAGGAAACTGAAGATCAAAGAACTTAAGCAGCAAGCAGCATGCCCAAAGGTTTACAGCTTGCAAATAAAAAGGTTGGGATTGCAAACTTAGCTCTATGTGATTCCAAATTCATATCTACAGTACACCTAAAATCCTTTTATAACTCCACGAAATGATGTTTTGATATCCTCTTTATAGCTTGTTTCATGTTATGGAATCTTTCTTTTCGTTGTTCAGTAGTAGCCTGATTTTCTTCCAATAGTAGTCTTTCTGTAAATACTTTCTTGCAAGGTTTATGTGTGCATCATATATGTAGAGTGATTTTCCTAATCTTTTTATGTATTGCCTCATTTATAATTTATAAACACCTTCCACTGAATCAACATCTTTAATTGTCATCATTAATTTGGTCGTCTCCTTTCCTTTTGCCCCCAAAATAATCGTAAGCGATTCAGTACACTGGTGAACAATTTTCTTAATAATCTATGATATATCACAATAGGGGCAACGGATCTATACACTCTTATTTTTTCAAGCAATATTCCCTTACTTACCTTTGTCAAGTGTCATTCTTGAATGCTTTCATTATTTTTCTAATTGTCCAAATGTATTTTATTCATTTTTATTGTCAGACAGGTTTACCTGAGGCGAAGAGGGAAATACATAAAGCAATTCAGATCCATTAATAATTTTATGCACTAGGTTAGTTATCGTTGTTGTAGCAGTTGTTTTCTAAAAGTGAGAAATTTATAAATAAAAGTCTTTAGAAAATAATATCTCAGGTGTTTCTATAAATCCCCATAAAATTGAATTACAGTAACTCAATTGCCCTTATTTATTCTAAGAAGGCAACATTTTAAAACTAGGACTTGAATGGGGGTTATGCTCTGTTGGTAAGAGTATGAAATTACAGTTTATCCAGGAAGATAAAATTTGAGATCTATTATACAGCACTGTTTTTAACTAATAAAAACATATTGTGTTATTGAAAGATGCAAAGAAAGTAGAAGTTAAAGTGTTCTTTCCACAAAAATTATGTGAGGTGCTCCATTGCTAGATTTTACCCTTCCACGATGCATAGGTATTTCACAACATCATGTTTTACATGATAAAGCAAATAATTTCATGTGTCAAAAATAGGTCAAATAAATAATCAGAAGTCAGGCTCCAATAATTGCCTTGATGATATTCAGAAGCATAGGTAACAAGGAAACAAGCTGTTTTACTTACCAAGTAAAACTTCTTAGTGATAATCTGTTCTATTTGTTTTATATATTTCAGGATCATAATCACATAGCCTCTTTGGAAATTTGGAATTTTGGGTAAGGATATTTGAGCAATAGACACATACCTCTATGATAAGATTGTTGGCTTTCCCTTATTTCACAGGGGAAACTTGAGAGGACACAGCCTGATCTAACTGTTAAATAAGCATAAAGACAATTATTTTTCTTTCCAATTATTAATTTTATTGCCTCCCTACTCCAGAACAATAATAAAAGTTCGAGCTTGCTTAGTCTATTGGCTTGTACCATTTGTATTCCAGGCATCATTGGGTTCTCTGGTATGCTTTGTGCACCTGATTGATCTTCCTCATGTGATCAAATCTGGGTAGAATGAATCAAATATCTCAATATATTCTTAATGTCTTCTCGTCCCTCTCTCATCTCCTTTTGAATTTTCTTTCTTGTAAAACTAGAGGCTACATCGTATGATTGTAATGATGCCACTTTTGGTTCAATTTATGGTCAGAAAATTGATTTTTTTTTATTCACTAAACAAATTTTTACTTAAAATACACACTTTGCCATTTTAACTTATTTTTAGTGGTATTTTTTAGTTAAAATAAAGCCACAAAACATTTGTATGTGTGGTAAGTGTCTCCTCAATTAATTGACCAAATAATTATTATTGAATTTATATTTGCTAAGAAACTTTAAAGGACATCAATAGTTGCTTAAGGAAAACTTAATAACACATTAGTAAGATTTCGATGACTCCAGTGTTTTAAAAATGCTAAGGTGTTAAAAGAAAATCTTGGCATAATAGTAGGTGGAAAGATCTCTGTATAGAGTTCAGCCATTTCTGAATCTTCTGATTGTCAGTATAGACTGAGCCATTTATGGCAGGATGTGCATACTACATTGTATTATGAAATATTACTCATTTCTAATTCATTACAAAAATACTTTCCTAAACTTTCATATGTGATGGATGGCAAGAAACCAGGTATTCACATCTAATTATAAGGGTTTTTCTTTGTGCTAAAATGGACTCTATTTATCTATCAGTGCAATCAATCCATGCATTTTTCTTTGTGTCTGTCACTGTACTACCTAAGCACTTAGCAAAGATATTAAATTAGCCAAAAAGTGTGGAGTGGGATGTTTTTCTTGTCTTTACTACATTTATCTAAGCCAACCTAAAGCTAAGCAGACTGTGACTAATATTGGAAGCTTTATTCTTATCGCAGACAGAGTTGTTTTCATTCTTGTTATTATTAATTGGTTGAATGCCAACAATATATTCAGCACAGGACATAATTGCACAATATGTTCTTTCTCCTGCAACCTAGAAAGGGATCAACTGCTTTCATCTACTAACATTGATGCCAAAGTGATGAATGCCCCTTCATAACCCCGAGTTTCCTCTCCTACCTCCCTTCCTTTATCTGCTTCCCTCACCAGTTTTCTTATAAAGAGACACATTTAATATGCTTTTTTTCATTTCAACCCCAGAAAGGGATTATAAAAATAGGTATTCTTTTTTAAACTTATCCCTGTTAAATGTTGATATATAAAAAAATCAAGTGTTTATTTGATTTTTATGGGGATTGTAATGAATATATGCTACAGTTTCTACTGACACATCTGAAAAGCATTACTCTGGCATGTGTATTTAGCTAACATAAACTGTATGTATTATATGCAAATATTAACATATATCATATGAATTAGGTTGTATTATAGACATACACTATGTTTGTGATGTTCCCTAATAGTATGTTAAATGTAGATTTTTTCCAGTTACCTCATTCCTCCAAAGAAATTAATTTAATTTTGTATATTCTATTTTATCTGATACTGAATCTTCTATGAAAGAACACAAGTTACTTGCATTTATTTTGTTCAGTTTCAGAACTTTGTTTTTCTGGAAAACTTTTTGTGTTTGTTTTTGACTTTTTAAAAGCTATGTAATTATTTGCTTATGCTATTTAAAATAAAAAATAGCAGATTTATTAAAAGTAGGGAAAATAAATGCATTAAATTATTTTGTTCATCATTAACACAAGCATGTATTATGTATTATATTAAACAGTTTTAATTTAATTATAAATTATCTTGACCATTAGTAAATTATACTTCCATTTTACATATTATGCTTGGTCAAGTGGGAATTCAGACTGAACAGATCCATAGGGAGATAGTAGCCACCAAGCCTAAGACATTTGAACCAGGACATTTGAAGAGATGTGCAAACTTTAATAGAAAATTAAGAAGGTGGTCAGTCATTCTGCTTATTCAGGCAGTTATACTTATGTGATTTGTACTGCCATGATCTTCTAAAAATTTTTTACTCAAATCATAGTCTAGGGTAGTGAAGGACCTAAAACAGGCTTAGTAAAAGAATTAATGTGTTCATTAATATGCATTATTTGATTTTCAAAAAATACCCTCTAATTTCAATATGTAATGAAGACTTGAAGATATAAGACAAAGGATAATTAAAGAATGAAAACATTCAAAAAAACTTTCATAATACTAATTAATAAAAAGATATAAAATTCCTATAATGTGGTAAAAAACATAGTGTTATAAAAAATTACAAACTGTCATGGAAGTTCAGGAGAACATAAATCACTTCGCTTGCATGATAATTAAACCTATAATGAAACCTGCTTATTTGAACTGAGCTATAGGACGATATGGACTTCCGCAAATAAAAAGATGTATAATTTTTTAAGACAGCAATAAAACTAATTTCAAGTAACAATTCCCTCAAAATGAAAGGTGTTATATTACCATCTAAATTAAGAATAATAAAATAATTGAAAAATATATTTTAATTTTAAAAACTATGGAGAAAATCTGCTCAATATATCACACAGGCAAACCTAGAGATCAGAATCTAAAGGAAGTCAAAGTGCGAAACCTATCACAACCTCACATTTCCCCTGTTCTTCAACATTTCACACAAATTCTGAATTATAGGACTATCTCAGTGCAAAATTATTTGAAATTCGTCAGCTATTTCAATACTTTCATCATATTCTCCTGTCATTTCTAAAGCATTCACTTTATATTTGGAGTCCTATTATCTTTCTTTAAAAATATTTTCCTTGGTTTTGTATTATTTTTCAGTAAAGGAAAATCAAAGGTACACAAGTATTAATGTTAAATTCTTAAAAATCCTGGTCCATAAATCTTCACTGCTTAAATACATTAGACGTTCTTCTTGCACATGTAAAATTCTGGGCAGATGTAGAGATCATAAGAATGACTGTCTTCCACAAAATTGTGCAGAAACACATGGTAAGAGATACTCTGCCATTTCTAATTATGACTTTCGGATCACAATATTCTCCTAATACCAAACTCCCAGATGGAAAATTGACTATAGAATAATGTGTGGGGGAGGTTTTGTGGGCCAGGCTCTGAAGCAGTGCGCATAACCTCCATTTCTGTCCCTGAAGGAAGAAGTCACTCACATGCCTGTACTTAACTACAAGAGTGGCTTCGAAGTATTTTGAAACTGGTACCCAGCTGAGAATAATGACAATTTTGGTGAAAACAAACATTTTCTGGCACAAGCCAGTTCTGTGGTTACCAACTATCCGTCTGTGACCAATTTCTTACACAAAGAAAGGCAGTCACTTAGTCTCTGGAAATCAATTTAGTTATTTGCCCAGTGTCCTAGTCTGCTTTGTGCTACTCTACAAAAATAACACAGACTAGGTAATGTCTAGGTAATAAACTATGTGAACACCATTTTTATATTTTTAGAACAATAGAAATTTATTTCTCAAGGTCCTGGAGATTATGAAGACCAAGATCAAAACACTGGCTTCTGGTGAGGGCTCTTTAACTGCATCATTCCTTGGCAGGGAATGAAGAGGTAGGGATGTGCTGAACATAACCTTCTGTAAGGAGCCCATTCCCATGATTATGAGCCCATTCCTGTGATAATGGAATCATTAATCCATGCATGAAGGTAGAAGTCTCATGGCCAACTTACCCTTTAAGTGTCCCACCCCTGAACATGGTCACACTGGAAATTACATTTCCAGCACATACTTTTGAGTGGACACATACGGTGACTACATGAAGCTCAGCATCCAAATCTCCATAATTTCTCATGGTTTGCGGACCTACAGATTAGAACACAAGATGCCCTCCTCCATTTCCCTCCCAATGTTCCACAGACAAACAAGTGCATAAAAGCATCCACACACTTAAACTGCGCATTTTAGATTTGGGAAAGAATAATATCAGACAGAGCTCGTTCTAATCCACAGTCCACCCAGAATCTTACTGGACAGGCATTGTATAGACCGTCTGCTCTTTCCTGGAGGAAATTCCTTTGTCATAGCCAGACTTTCCCACTGTAATAAACTCTCCTGCCGATGTTTCAGAGTTGCTTCCTACTTCTATCTTCCGGAGGCTTTAAGTCATCTTCTACCTTCGATGACCATGTCTGCACTAATCAGGGAGGTGATGTTCTTCTTGAGGATTGTGCTTCTTGCATGGAAGTCTGCTCTTTTCTGGATACATGCTGGAGATTTAACATTTCTTTTACTCATACAGATTTTCTCAGGAGAGTCAAGGAAATAAAATTCCTTCCAATACTTAGAATTCATTTGGTCTGTTTCTAGACATTTCAAGGGCCAGGGAAGTCATCCAAGTCTTTTACTTGACCTCATTCTTAAGTCTGTTTCATTTTCTCATCTCATTCCCTTGAATCATGGATAGCAATAACTGTTAATGGGAAGGTACCATCTTTCTGCTGAGCATCTGATCTTTGCTCCAGAACTAGAGCAAAGATCTTGTTACCTGAGATGTCTCTATGGGATTCATTGTTCTGAAACTTTTGAAGACTGATATCCTACTCTTTGGGATCCAGAAACTTCTAGCTGTCATCACCATGGGAGTTTTCAATTTTATAAAAGTTTTCTATTTCCTTTCATTTTTGTTTCAAACCTAGACAATTTCATTGTGAGTTCTCTCTTCTTGCAATGTGTTGCTAAATGCAATAGGCAAAAATGATACTTAGTGCCTTTATTTTGTCTCTCTCTTTTTTGAAATGTAAAACAAGGGTTTTTTTCTTTCCTTTTTATTGGTTCCTTTTAGTTTTACATAACATCAGAATTCATTTTGACATAATTATAAAGGTATGGAATATCATTAGCTCTAATTCAGTTCCCAGTACTCCCCCTTTGCCCCCCGTCTTCCCCCAATTTCCTTTCCTCTGCTCTGCTGCTCTTTTTGCTATTTACTTTTACTTCTTTTTTTTTAAGTTAGTGTCTTACCTGATACTTACCTGACACAGTAGATATACCTGATGGTAAAATATACCTGATATACCTGTGGTGTGTTCATATATGTGGTATATTCATCCATTCATATATGTGAATAGGAAAGTTAGATTAGATTCATTTCCCTTATTCTGTCCCTTCTCTCTCCCCTTCGATCCCCTTCATCTGGTCCACTGATCTTTCTTCTATTTTGACGAAATCCCTCCTTCCTCTGCCTCAATCTCTCTCTTCTCTCCCTTATTTGGGACTAGCTTCTACATATCAGAAGAAAAAATTAACTTTCGACTTTCTGAGTGTGGCTTATTTCACGTAACAATAATCTCCAGTTCCATCTGTCTACCAGCAAAGACCATAATTTCATTCTTCTCTATGGATGAGTAATACTCCATTGTGGATATATACAACATTTTCTTTATTCATTCATCTGTTTAAGGTTACCTAGATTGGTTCCATGGTTTAACTATTATAAATTGTGCTGCTATAATAATTTATGTGACTGTATCCTTATATTATGCTGATTTTAGATCTCTTGGATATATATTGAGGAGTGAGATAGCTGATCATCTGGTGGATCCATTCCCAGTTTTTTCTTGATTCTTTCCAGCCGTTTCCTCTAGAACCCTAGACCTGGTAAGTGTCTTACTTTGAAGTTGTTGCTATCAATAGCTTTTTAATCATGATTATTAATGAAAATTAATTGTAGAAATATTGGTTTCCACTATGACTTTTCCTTACAAGTATATATCAAACTTGATCAAATCCACCCTTTGTTCTACTCTCTCTTGAACTCGCCTCTTTTCCTGCTTTCCTCAGTCTCTTTTCCCTATTATAATAGAGTCCCTCTTTTAATTTCAGATAATCATTCTTTTTTATTTTTACTTATCATTTTTTAAATTTCTACATGTGAAGGAAAATACATGACATTTGTCTGTCTGTGACTGACTTATTTTGCTTAACATAATGTCCTGAAGTTCCATTCATTTTCCCACAAGGGATGTTATTTCATTTTTCTCTATGAATGTCTAATACTCCATTGATCATCTATAACATTTTTATCTGTTATTTCCTCAAGGTACTTATGCTGACTTCATATCTTGGTTATTATGAATGGTACTACCATAAACAAGGGTATGCAGGTATCTCTTATGTATGCTGACTTCATTTCCTTTGGAAAGCTATTGCTGGATCATATTGTAGTTAATTTTTGTTTTTTGGAGGAAGCTCAATACTGTTTTCCATAATGGCTGTACCTACATTCCCACCAACAGTGTATAAGTGTTCCTTATCTCTTCATCTTCATCATCAACATTCTTATTTATTAAATAATAGCCATTCTACTTAGGGTGTGGTCAAATGCAGCTTTGATTTGCATCTTCCTGATGGCTAAATATGTTGAGCATTTCTTCATATATTTCTTATTATTTCTCTTTCTTTTGAGTAGTGTCTGTTCAGATCATTTGCCCGTTTGTTGACTGGATTGCTTATTATTTATTGTTAACTATTTTGAGTTCTTTTCTTTATAGGTATTAATTCTCTGTCAGACCAATAGATGATAAAACATTTCCACATTCTGTAGGTTGCCTTTCTCTTCACTCTGTGGATTATTTCCTTATGGAATGGATTTTCTTTTTTGTTTGAATTAGTTCCATTCGACAGTTCTTGCTTTTGTTTCCTGAGTTATTGAAGTCCTATCCAGGAAATTGCTGCATCTGTCATATCTTGAAGTGTTTCCCCTATGTTATCTTCTAGTAATTTCAACATTTCAGATATTTACATTAAAGTGTTTGATCAATTTTGAGTTGAATTTTGTATAGGGTAAATATAGGGTTCTTGTTTCACTCTTCTACATGTAGACATCCAGTTTTCCAAGCACCATTTTTTGGAGGGTATTTTTTTTTTCTCCAATATATATTTTTTGCCCCTTGGCAAGAATCAGATGACAATAGCCGTGTAGGTTTAATTCAGAACATGCTATTTATTGTATTGGTCTGTTTCTGTTTTTATAAAAATACCATGCTGTTTTAGTTACTGTGGCACTGTAGTGCGTTTTAAATCAGGTATTGTGATTCATTTATCCTTGCTCCTTTTGCTCAGAATTGCTTTGACTATCCTGGGTCTTTGGGCTTCTGTATAAATCTCAGGGAGTTTCATTGTTGTTTTTGTTCTATAATAGGATGACATTGATTTTTGATGGTAATTGCATTGAATCTGCATATTGCTTTTGGTTGTACTGCCATTTTAACAATATTAATTTTCTCAATCAATGAATATATTAGGGCTTTCCATCTTCTAGTGTCTTTTTCAATTTCTTTGCTGAGCGTTTTATAATTTTCACTGTAGAGGTCTTTCACCTCCTCAGTTAGGTTTATTTCTAAGTATTTAATCATTTTTGAGGTTTTTGTGAACAGTTTTGCTGTCCAGATTTCTTTTTCAATGTGTTGAAGTATTAGTGTATAGATTGCTGATTTTTATATGTTGAATTTGTATCCTATTACTTCACTGAATTTGTTTTTCAGTTTTCCTACAGGTCTTTGGATGGAGTCTTAGGGTTTTAGAAGTACAGAATCAGCAGCACAGTTTTATCAATTGTTGTGCAAGGAAATTGTATTTATTGTTATCTGCCACTGGCTGTTCAAGACACAACTAAGTTCACACATCCACAATTTAGGATTGCTTTTGTAGAAATAACTATTTAAAGTGCTAACTTTTCTATTTGTCAAAATAAGGCTAGCTGTCCTTAAAAAGAATAGTTATAATATACATAATAGCTCAAATATAATAGAGTTTATTTCTTACATATCTAATAGTTGCGAGTGAGCAAAAAAGTTATCAGGATAGGAAAATTCTCCTTCATGCTGTCAATCAGGAAGGCAAAGTTTATACCATCTTCAACATTTGATTTTCATTTTAATCTTGCTCTTCTCCATTGTCAGCTGGCATGAGAAAGTACATAGGAAAGTCACTGGTGTGGAGGCCTGCAATTTTCATATCTCACTTCTCACATTTCAATGAGTAGGTCTTAGTTACATGGTTGTACTTAACCACCAATGAGTCTGGACAATGTAATCTAGTCATGTGTCATGGCAGAATTTCTGATATGTTTCAGAGATACCCACACATCTGCTTAATTGAGTAAAATTGGAATTCTAGCCTGTTTACCAAAAACTTACTTCATAATGATTCTTTGAATTACCATGAAAATAAATCATATAAAAATATTTATCTTCTAGCAAACCAGGTGGAACACTTCTGTATTTGTTAAGGTTTAAATATAAGATACTCCCGAGAGTTTGTGTTAGGATCATGCAAGAATGTTCAGGGGTAAAATGGTTACACTAGGAAAGCTTCAACTTAATCAATAGTTAATTCAATGATATGGATTTACTGGGCATTAGGCTGAGAGGGTGTGGAGGGAGGAAGTAGGTCACTGGGGATGTGCCTTTGGGGTTTATATTTTGCCCCTGGTGAGAGGAACTCTCCCTCTGCTTCCTTGTTGACTGTGGCCTCAACCTCTGAAACCATGCCCTCCAAAATTGTTCTTGTCAGGTCATCTTGTCACAGCAATGCAAAACTAACTAAGACAACATTTAATAGTTTGTAAAAATACACAAAAATTATTCATGATTGTTGTATGAAAATGGTAACAAATTCCATCACCTCCATCAGCATACCGTAAATCATCAGTAAACAGTAATTCAATGATAGATTGCTGTAGCTTCTTCAAAACACAGGGCTTCAGACTTGTTACCTGTTGAGATAATTAGAACTTATTAAAATAATGTTTAGTGGTTTTATGTTCAAGGATCACCATCAACTTTTAAGCAAAGTGATATTTCCTTTAAAAGAAATATCTTCTAAACTCAGACTTCTTAGGAGTAAGATGAAAAATTATTCCTTAGTCTGAAGTTCTTTTATGGCAGGAATAACTTTGCCTATAGTTTTACCTTAGTAGAATAGATTGCAATTTCAATTTAGATATTAGAGTAAAACCTTCATTATAGCAATGAAACTTCATTCTGTTTGTATAAAGGATATCTGTGACAAATTATACATTTTCCTCCATTAAAAATGATTTTGAAAACTTCTAGACTGGAAGAAAGTACCATTCAGTAGCAGTTGATATGAAATGGGCTTTTAAAAGTGCCATTTTTCTGCTTAACAAAATCAATAGTCTTTATTATACACAATAAGCATAACCTGCTGCCATTTCCCAGATCAATAAAATGTCCTTTTCCTTCATGATATTCAACTGCTGTGGAGACAATGTAGCCATTTGAATATTAATTACATCACTGAATCCTACCTCTTAAGTCAGTGACATATGTTTTAATTTTAGAGAACGTTACTTTCCATAGAACTCTTTTGAGAAAAAAAAGATCATATTATAGAAATTAAGTATTTACTTTGTTTACTCTATTTAAGTAGACAAGAAATTTTTAGATCATTATAGAGAATCCACTTAGTAATTGCAATTATTTTACCTACTTGCCTTTTCTTGACAAAATAATCAACTGCCCCGTCATTTGGATTGATCAAACAATGCATCTGCATTCATCACATTTTCCTCTAAGAGATTATTTATTAATTACAACTTACATGTCACTGTCACAGAGTAAGAGAATTCAAGACATGTATCTGCTAGAGCTCTTGAGGTCAGATAAATTTTATCTCTTTGTTTTTTTCTTCTTTAGAGAGTTTATGAGCCACTTATGTGAATTTTGAAAAAATAGTATGTTAAAGGAACTAGTTAGATATATTTTATTAAAATATTGTAAAGGACTTATACATGTTGTTTCAACCATATAAAACATTTGATCATTGCAGCATTTATGTATTCTTGCTTTATTGTAACATTAAATACTTCCTTAGTATTTTAATTCTGTTAGAATTCTATTCTATATTAGAATTCTATGTTATTTATTTACCTATTTGGAAAAGAATCAAGTGGGTAGGTCTATAGCATTCCAAATTAAATGTTCTGTTTTCTAGGAATATTAAACTATATAAAACTCAGTCTGCGAACTCAATGTCCAGATGCATAAAGTGAGGTCTAGGAAAGCTGTGTGATTTATTTAAGATCAAATAATAACTACAAAAGAAGAAACTATCAAACAGTCCTGCATCTTAAGCTGATACCAACATGTATATATTATTTCATCATGTATGTATATTTTTTGAATTATAAACAGATAAATTTTATTCAAAACATTTTTATAAAATGGTCATTATGTATACTAATGGAAATATCTTAATCCTGAGGAATACACTCTTGCTCTAAAAATGCATTCTTAAGCTTTCTTTTCAAGTTGTCGACAAAGGGACTCAGAATAAAAGGCCAATGGATATAGAATTATTAGATTATAATTAATAAATCTAAATTAGAATACATGTTTTATACATGGATTAAAGGATTTATACATGGATTTAGTGCCACTACTGCCACTAAACATTAAATTGAGCAAAAAAACCACTACTGTGTGTATTGTATTACCATAAATTTCATTTTATATGTACTAAAACAACCTGAGTATAAAATTACACACTTTTATAAGGGAGACTTTGGAAATGTGGGGAGGGGACATTTGGTGATTTCACAATTACTCAGGGATGCTGTTGAACAGTGATGATTGTTTCCCAATGCATAGATCAGTCCTGCATATTAACAAAGCACTGGTTGAGGAATGGTCTGTAATGGGCAGCAATGTTATGCTCTAAAGTAAAAGTAATGCAACTCAGAGAGGAAGTCCAGCCTCAGGCCTCTCCACTTAGGGCTCAATACAAAGAAGGATGCTGCCTGTCTTCTGATAAGTAGATCTGAAAATATGGGAAAGGAAAGAATTCCACTAAATACAGCTGTATTTGCTCCAAATTCCCAGTTAGGTAACTTGTGGACAGATGCCTGGGAGCTGTCTCCTTTCTCCTTCCAGAACATGGAGTTAAGTGTTCATATGCCTTTTCCCTCTTTTCATTTTTCATTTAATTTGTTTTTATTTTACTCCCTCTCTTCTGCCTTTCTTTACTCTTACATTTCAGTTACATCAAGACTCATAAAATGAATAAGCTCTCGGAGATTTATTTATGTTTATAAATTACAATTAACATTTACCAGGGCCTTATCTAACTCACCAGTGTTTTAGATGCCATGTCTTTAGAGAATTAATACTGAAACTTTATCATAGGAGAAACTTGCTAAGACCAAGGGATAAGAGAAAACTTCTTGAATTCCCTTAAGTGCCTTTACATTAATTTTTGTCATGTGCAAAACAAAAATATTTTTAAAGTTCGTATTGCATTTAAGTGCAGTACAAACAAAACAATCCTACCAGCAAATGTGAATATTAAATGAATTTTAATTGAATGTAGTGTATTATTGCCAATCAATAAGTATGTGGGAACAAATGAATTTATACAGTAAAGTACATGCTTAGCAATATGATTGGGAAAATCAAAATTATATTATATTTTGTATTATTATTGGTTAGATTGAGTATCATAATTCTTTTCATTTACTATTTTAAAAACTTACCAGACTAAAGTTTCAAAGCACATCATCAGAGGAAATTGCATTTGATTGGACTGTCTGGGCAGAAGTCATCATGATTTCAGTCAAGCAAATCCTCAATGACTTCCTCATAACTACTATTGTCCTCCAAGTATGCCATCTAAAAACTAAAAGCAACTCCTTCTTTATAAACTGTAGTGAATCCTGATCCAGAGAAGAAGTATAAGAGAAAAAGAAAAAAGAAAACATTTTAATCTGCTTACTATTTTTAATCACTATAATTATATTAGATAGTTATAAGTGATGCTTATAGGTTTCTTCATTTAATCAGTGTGGCATAGTTGAAGGTACTTATTATCCTCATATGCAGAGAAGAATCTGAGAATCATCATTTAACTACTTAATGCTAAAACCTGAAATAAAATCCAAGTTTCTCTGATCCAAAGGGAGAATTCTTAGACATTGTCCACTGAAGAATATTCTATAACCCAGAATTAAAGTGTCTTTGGATAAAGTTTATTGAAGAAGTCTGAATACAGAAAGATAAAACTGATTTCAGTACCATATTTGTGTTCTGGTGGTAAATGAGAAAGAAAACCTGAAGTTTATAACTCATATGGACTGATGTGCAAGTTTCCTTCCTACCTTCCTCCCAGTCTCTCATGGGTAATTTTTTTTAAATTTGGGAGGCGTTGATTATAGTCTAAATATTTTCTTTTGAAAATAAAGTGATTAAAATGTTTTTCATTTCATTAATTTCAGTATCTATGACCATTCATTATTAAAGCTTGAAAAAAGTAATTCTCATTTATAACATATCTGATGCTATGAATTGGTCATATTAATTCATCCACAATAAAATTAATACAATTGGTCTCTTGTTATTGTTTCCTTTTTAAGTTAACTTGTTAACTACTTTTTGTTTGATGAACTAAAGATGACTAATTGTATCCCCTTGACCACCATTCCTTATTTGGCAATAAACACATTCGGTAATCATGTGACTCTGACATTTTGAGACATTATTTTGTTAAGCTAAAAAGTATTGAAGTGTATCTTCATTGGGGTTGCCATGACACACTTCCATAGACTGGGTAAGCAACAGAAGTTCCTCATAGTTATAGATGCTGGAAAAGTCCAAAATCAAGGAAAAAGCAGTTTCACTGTTTGGTGAGGGCCTGTTTTCTTGTTCACAGATGGCCATCTTGTGATTGTGTGCTCACATATGGAAAGGGGCAAGGGATGTCTTGGGTCTTTTTCATAAGCACACCAATTCCATTCATGAGAGTTTTTCCCTCATGACTTAACTACCTCCCAACGTCCTCACCTTCTATTATCACCTTGAGGATTAAGACTTCAACGTATCTATTTGAGGAGAACATAAATGTTCAGGCATTTTAGAGTGATTATGAAAAGTAAATAAGAAACATGCCAAATGTAAGCTTAATAAAGAAATAGTTTGAACTGTTTACATTGATTTGCCATCAATACATATGTAATATGTTATTAAAAATTATGTAGTTGCTTGGTAATGCATAATCTTCAGTGTTAGGGAAAGAGAGAGGTATCAACAGTACGAGTATGACTCAGTGGTAAAACACCCCTGACTTCCATCCTCAGTCCTGAAAGAAAGAAAGAAAGAAAGAGGAAGGAAAGGAAGGAAGGAAGGAAGGAAGGAAGGAAGGAAGGAAGGAAGGAAGGAAGGAAGAAGGAAGGAAGGAAGGAATAAATAAATCATTCCAGAAAGAAATCATACAAGAAAGAAAGAAAGAAAGGAAGAAAGAAAGAAAAAAAGAAAGAAAGAAAGGAAGAAAGGAAAAATTTAACAGAATTTACACAATTTGTATTTATCAAGTTATGTTGCATACAAACAGGCTATTTTTTATTAATGAATTTTTGAAATTCATTTAATTCATCTACGTCATATATTTTAGGATAAAATGATAATTAATTAAAAAGCATCTCCCAAAATGAAAAATAATTATCTGTCACAGCTCATTGCAGAACACTGAAAGAACTCTAGATATTTGGGATAGAAAATAATTTAACACAGAGCATTTTGATAAACAATTTGGGGAGAGGGCTGGAAAAGTAAAGTGTTCAGCTCACATTGCTAACATGGTAATCAAGGTCCAGAAAGCTGCTTCAGGTCCCAGACACACGGATTTCATAATGTCTACTAATCTGGTTGCCACAACTGCTTCTTGATGTCTTAAGTCTTTTACTTAATATTGGAACACAGAATCTGGTCACTCCCTTTCATCCCTAGACAATCTCACTTTCTAGGTGAAATACCAGCAGGAAGACCGCCTCACCTTTACTCCTGTCTTCAAATCTGGCACCATCACTTTTGGTTGAAGAACCTAAGCACAGAAGAAATGAAAAGGACAGTCATGAGGTAGTAATGACCAAGAATATAGCTGGTAAACAGGTAGAAAATTACACATTTATATATCACATGTATAGTTTCTTAATAAATCTATTTGTAATAGTTTCTCACTTCTTACTTCTAATGGTCAATTCTCCAAACTCCTAGTATGTGATTGTTCATTGATCACAATAGAAACCTTTAATAAGTTATTTGATAAATGTGTTATGTACAGATTTCAAACAATTATTATTGAAACCAAAATTTTCAATGGATCATACCCCTGTATATTATTTACACTATCTATCTCTATATATGTTTACATATGTATGTATATATGCACATATTCCTAATCAAAAATCAGATTTAAGCTAAGGATGACAATTTATAAGAAAAGGTATTTGTACATTAATATGGTCATTTTCCTACATAGAAATTCTTACACGCGATTTTTTTTTGAGGCAGAAGCTCTAGGAGTGGGAAGTTCTTCATATTACATACTATAGTTTAAGTCTTAGACCTTCCTTCACTTGAACCTCTGATGATACTGATTTCACTTTATATGATTATATTTTTAAGTCGGGTTCCTTAGAAATTAATACCAATACCAGACATTTTATATTCACTGCTTTTTACAGAGATGATATTATAATGTATCAATGCTTGATTTTTCCACTTGTTCTCTCATTTTTGTTATATTAATATAGTCCAGGTTTGGATATCTGAGTCCCAGGAGACATACATCATTTGAAGTATTCTTGTTCTATATAACAAAATTCACATTATGAAGGTTATAAAATATTTATTATACTTTGATGCTATAGATATTTTCAAAAAGTGGAATATCAATAGTAAGCCAATATATAGAGAAAAATAAGATTTTTTAAAGATTATTTGGCTTAGATAATATTTCCTCTTGACTATTTTTGGTTGATGGCCTATGTTTATGCTTTATGGAACTCTAAAACGGAGGATCCATTTAGACATCTTTGAAGATATTAAATGTAATTTACACCAATTACAGTATACTATCACTTATTTCTGTTACTTAATAACAGATACAAGCCTTACATATCTGGCTAATATTATCAACACTGCCAGACAATCTTGTCTTACTGGTTTAGTACATTCACTTTCTTACACTTTAACTTTGCTAGTTCAACATTCTCCTTTCTACTAACACCAAAGTCCTCACTCCCTTCTTCAAAGGGGAATTTATGTGTAAAAATTGCATTTACATAAAAAAGCACTCAAGTGGGTCAGTACTAACTCAACCTTCCATTATCAAATTCACAGATTAATGTTAATTTTACCCACATCTCCTTTCTCTTCCATTTAGAGTAAAAATGTTTGCTGACAAGTCATACTCTCACTTTATCCAAGAATTTGTGATAACATTTTTTTTTTTTTGGTTACCAAGGATTGAACTCAGGGTAACTTAACCACTAAGCCATATTCCAGCACTTTCTATTTATTTTTTATTTTGAGTCAGGATCTTACTAAATGGCTTAGGGTCTTGCTAAGTTGCAGAGGCTGGCTTTGAATTTGCAATCCTCCTGCCAGCCTCCCAAATCTCTGGGATTACAGGTATAAGCCAACGTGGTGGCAATTTCTGCCTTTTCCACCTCTAATATTCCTTCTCTTTCTTTGTGATGGCCAACATTACCATCACTGTCATCATCATTTCAGTAGCCATGATTAAATTAGTTACTGTAAAACACACGCACACTTTATTCAACTCTCACAAATTGGGATTTTATTTTCCCCTTTGCAATAGCAAAACAGTCACAACTTTCCTTCAAAAAGTATTGTCCCCATCTTCATGCACTCTCACCTTAAAATAAGTCATTTTTCAAAATAAGAAAACTACATTTTTGAACCATGTATCTCATTTTCTCAATTTTAGGGTAAATTTATCTCACAAGAGGAGACTTTAAAGGTCTTTGCGATCTTCCCATTTTTTTACACTAGGACAGAAAGACACTAAAATACTTCTCAAAATTGCCTCTTATGAATATATGAAAGATTATTTTAATTTTGTCAAGTCAAGATGATCAATTTTCTGTCTTTAGTTTGTTACAAGAATATTTCATAAGAGGTAATTTTGAGAAAATTCGTAAGAGGTAATTTTGAGAAATCTGCTTATCCATACTTTCATATTGTCCTATTTCACCTGTTGTACTTCAGTGTCTCTTAGGATTTCTCAGATGCCTTTGCTGTTTCTCAAGGCCACCTTCCATCAAGGCTCTGTCATGTATTGGCTTCTCTATTTTCACTTTCTCCTTAAATAATTTGAATGGTTTAATGGTACTAAATAATATGAATACTTGAATTTCTCATAAACCTCTTATTCTAATCAACACTTCTCTCAGTAGTTCAAGTGCCATAAGACAATTGTATACATATATCTGGATATTTAATGATATTTACCAGTCCAAGAAGACCCTATTAATTTTCTACCCTTTAGTTCTTTTAAATAGCTTGTCTTCTTCATATCAGTAAAGTAGCTCATAGAATTACTGTGTTAGAATGCCTTAGAATCATCTCAGATACCTGTCTTTCCTGTGAAGGACATATCCAATCTACAGACAAGCTGGGAATGCCTCTAAATGTGAGTTAGAATGTCACACATAGCCCTAGCTTTGCTGCAGTCTCAGGATAAGACACTTCCCCAATTCTTTCTGCTTCTCTTTTTATATCCTCTCTTCTCCTCTATTTTACTACATACAAAAAATTTGAAAAACCTTTTCAGGAAAAATCTAACTAAAATTTCCCCCATTTGAAACACATTAATAGCTTTCCATCTCATTAGAATAATAACTAAATGTCTAATCTTCGAAGTAAGGGCCAACAGAATCTGCATGTTAAACACTAAAACTATGGCTAGCACATGTTAAAATTTCACCAAAGGTTTAGATAGTGACATTGTTGTAACCATCATTTCTATGTGATCAGTGCATGTCTTTTACCACAACCTCCGCATCCTCTTTCTTTATATTTCTTCTGACCAAACCAACCTTCTCTCTCTATCCTATTCCAGGTTCCTTACTCTCAGATCTTTGCACGACTTCCTGGTTGAATGCATTGATGTTATCAGCATATGGCCACTTGCACATTATAGGCATCTCTGTCTACCTCTGCCATCCATCTTCTACTATGTTATATTGTTTCACTTTCACACTCGCACTTCCTATGTCTGAAGTTATCTTATTGATTACTTTACTTGCAGTTTTTTCTCTCCCTGATTAGTGTGTAAGTACAGTGAGAGGAGAGACTTTACAAAATGGGTACAGGTTGGACAAGAATGTATAGTCACTGATTTCATAATAACCATAGTGAATAAAAAACTTGCAATTCACAAATCTGCCTTATTATTTTGGCACTCCACCTCTTTCATAAGTTTGATTCTGCCAAGTATTTTTATGGAATCTCTAAATTCCTCTAAGAACTATTCCCCATATCCAGAGGCAATATTAATTTCTCTTGATAGAGATGCTGTGGGATATTAGACATGTGATGGAATTATCTAATGTTTATAACAAAAAGAAAGTATTTGAATTTGTTTTAAAATTGAAAACTCAGAATATTATGATTAAAATACTAGTGGCATACTTTATATTTGTATAGTTCTCTGTTATCACTAGGAAATTCTTTTCTATTTTCTATGATATAATTTAGAAGAAATTATTCTATTGAAATTAATATTCTACTAACAAAATATTGTTTTGTATTTGTTTATTGTAATGCTGGGGATCGAAATGCATGGCTATACTCATTATAGTCAGCCTCTCAAACTCTGAGCAACATCCCCACTCCTGTTTTTTTACATTTAACTTGTACACGTTTCAAACACAAGAAAAAGTGAATATTAAACTTTATGTTCATACTTCATCCTTTTCATCATTTGTTGCAAGAGTAACCATAAGGCATTATATCCTCAGTTTTCCAAAATGTGATATGAATATACTGTCAAATATTTTGCCTAAACACACATTTTTCTATGAACTTAATAGTGCAGCTCAATTGACTACACTTAGATAAGTAAATGATAAACCTGAAGAGCTTTAAACTAGTTTACTATTTAAAAGCAGAATTACAACAATTTCATTCTCTGTAAATCATATCACAGTTTCAATATTATGACTTGAAATATGTAGGACAATGTTTATATTTTCATTAACTTCAAGTAGAAATATGAAATGCAGTGGAATTTTGTAATTATTTTAATGGCTTATTTTCTTATTAAAGCAGAGGCTTTAGGACTCTTTTCTTATTATTTCATCTGAAATTTGAAAAAGCAAATACCATTAATATTATAACCCTGGTCCATCCAAAATGCCTGTTGACTAAAAATTGTCTGTGCTATTATATTTGTACAGCATCTTCCTTAAAAGAATCAGAACCTGTAAACACTCTTCCATTTATCTCTTTATTGTCTCTATAGAGAAAACAGTCCACATTTTTTTTCATCGTTTTTTTGTTTCAATTTCCTTTGAATGCTCCAAAGATTCTTTGGAACTATTGTGAGGTAACATGCTAAAATTTGTTGTAAATTTTTTTTGGTGTTGTAGAACTGAATGTTTCATGGACGAACGATTCATAGCATTGTTTTCTAACTACTTGTGTGGATGGTGAATAACAGCTGTTAGATAAAACAAATTTTGCAGCCATCACTTTTATTGCCAGAACTGCAAAGAAGATTTTCCTATCACCTATTTTATCTTCTCCCTTTGAAAAAATACTATTATGCTGAATATTTCAAGTCTTTGACAAAGTCTTTCAAAAGGAGGCACTTTTTTTCTTTTTTAAATATTTGCCAAGGTATAAATAAAGCACAGCAAAAAGTCAAGTTCTTAGTCATAATTATAAGAACTCAGATATTATAACTAGCCAAACTCCTCCAGGACTGGACTTGTGAACACTAAGCTTTACAAATAACCACTTTACAAATGAATATAAGACTTTCTTTAGAGGGCAGTGATAACCACTTCCTGTGAGTTATCTGAAAAACCTGTCTGTACATGGATGTTATATCATCAGATTTTAGTTTTAATGGGTTCCATAATCTCTAAATAGATAACTATAATATAGGGACACCAAAATTGTCCAACAGTTGGAGATGAATTTATAAAATATCTTAGGACAATTGCATTTAAACAACCATAAAATAAGTGATTGCATTTGTATGATATCACATCTGCTATTAACTCAAGTGTGAATCATAACATTAGCTGAATGATTCAAAAAAATTATGTTTGCCTTCATAATGCCTCTCAATCTGAATTACCTGGGTATTTGTTAGTAATGAATTTTTACTTAAAACAGGAGAGAGAAAAATTGAATTCTGTTTTCCATTTGAATTCTACTCAATTCAATGTTATTTAAATACCTATTACTCTAATTTTTAGCTTCATTTTGAATGGGTTTGGTATTATATTAAAATTAAATTTAAGTTTTAAGCTAAAAAGTTTTTCTGGAAGTCCATGGTCATCCATCTTGAACTCCAGGCATGTAGGAAGACGTAGGTAGAAGTATATTAAATCTGACAAATGACCTCCCATGTGCAAAGGAGGAAATAAAGATTCATTCTCTGTGTTTGTGAGATCATTTTGATGAAGGAAAGGCTAATTGAGGATGACATACATTCTAAATCTAATTCAAATCAGCATTTTTACATGAAGACTCATCACATTTCCAATGGTACATGCTACCATAAAACAGCTTAGTAAAGACATTTAGAATTTGAATCTCAGATTTTTTTAAATGCTTCATCAGAACTGACATTTTTAGTGGTAATGAGTTTCCAGGCTCAGTATTAGTTCAAACTGGATATCTGTGGTATTTTATACCTTTTATTAAAAAAGAAGCCTTTTTCTTTAGCATAATTAAGTCTTATGTTGCAGAGAAAATTGCAACTAATACGTGATTACGCTTAGGAAACATGCGGGGAAAGTGCCAACACAGGGTTTCTCACAGTAAAAGCAAATCACCTTGAAATGATTAAAATGTTAAATTATGAAGGACTCATCTAGTGGCATTCAAAAAATAATCATATTCCAGGACCAAGTAGCACTACTGTTGTTTTTAAAATGAAAAGGTGATTGTTAATGCTTTCCTCTTGAAATGCTCCAAAATCAGCGTTAATATTATCTTATTAACACACATTTAACAACTCAACTCTGTTGAAGGATCACCTCATCTTTAATCTAAGAGGTAGTTTTGTCAATCCTGCAAATTTCATAATATGGATGTCATTTGTTAAAAGTCAGGGTCATTTATATTTTATACTTAGATAAAACTGTATCTTGACTACATTTATACTACAAAAACTCCAAACGTGGAGGCCAGGCACTTACTAAGAGGTCAGAAGGAAATGACATTCTGGAGTTGCTAAATTTAAGACCGAACACTACATACTAGTCATTATAATTAAATATGGAAACAAATATTTTTTATGCAATTCAGTGGTTGTAAACATATCATATATAAAGATCATCAGTCTGGCCTATTTATGATATGTTATTTCCATGTATATCATGGCCATTTGGCTTTTTTCCAAGGATAAAACAAAATATAATGTTTTATTATCTAATTTTTGACCCAAAAAATACATGTTTTTTCAAAGAGAATCTATTTATGAAAAATTGTGTCAGCTACATTTTCAACATATAGGTTTTTGAAATATTTGATTTAATCTATGACTGAACAATGAACTTCTTTCTGATATATATGTGTGTTTGTATGTGTGTGTTTTAAGTATTTCAATATCCAACTATTGTGAATATTTAAGCACCCTTGATTTTCTTGGTTTTTAATGTTCTTCACATTCAGTAAGGGATGAATATACTGGGTAGATAAAGCAAAACAAAGCAAAAATGAAAAAAAACTTATACAGGCTTAAACATTTACACTGTGATTTGAAAGCTGCCCATATTTCATCATGGACAGAGATAATATTCACAGAGGTAAAGTTGTTAAATTAGTCAAGAACAAGCATTTCAAAGCACTTAGTTTAGAATAATAAGGGCACCACTTCTCTGTAAGGTGTTGGAGATGAGATTTAATGTTATAGGAATATAATTCTGGCAGTGTCAATTTAGTCAGATGGTAGGAGAATATTCTAAGAGTTAGCAAACCAGCCAAAACTGGTAAGGAATGGCCTAGCTAATGATGGTCTTGAAGGTGGAAACGTGAGTATTGACTTGGTAAGACAAGAAGACATTTTATTTTGGCATGTATAGATCCATTAGAGAATTTTAAAATATTCTTCAGTTCTTATTTAGACAATTTGAGGGAATTAGAAAATAAGGGTGTAATTAGGTGAGAAAGGATTTGGGAAGGCAAGTTAGTGTGAGGAAAGCTGATGATTTGTGATTTGTATATCCACCCAGATGATAATATCAAAGTAGCAACTGGATAAGCAGATTAAGAATCTCTAAGGATTCCAGGTTGAAGAGTTAACATTAGTAATAAGAGGAATCCTTTCTGGAGTACCTACTATGTTCCATCGTGGGTTCTAAGAAAATCTAAGAAAGCATTGTAATTATAATCTTATAATAAAATTCAGTAAAATGTATATTTTATTACTGAGGAAACTGATGCTAAGAGACATTAAACATCTTTTCTGCAGTCAGTCAGGAAGTACTAGTGCTTCGATTTCAACTATCTGACATGAGGCCCATGTGACTTTCATCTTAACACTGCCCCTTATCTACATATTTTTCTGCATATATGGACTACAGTTGAGGCTTGGAGAATTAGTGAGATCACCAAAGGAGAGTATGAAAGGAAAAGAAGGCCAAAGACAAATCACTACAAGTTTGCAACTTTTAGAAAGCTGGTTAAGGAGAAAGTGGAACATTGAGAAAAGAGAAAGTAGCATTAGAAAAACAAAATAAAACAAAGGTAGAAAAGAAGTATTTAAGGAAGAAAACAGTTTAAACCATCAAATAGAAGAAGTTAGAAAAATATGTCTTTTGCAGTTAGAGAACATTTACTGAGACATTAGTCTTTTGCTCCCTGCAGATAAAGAATTTGCACTCATTTGCAACTATTCATTTTAGGAAGATAAATATAAAATGGTACATGATGCAAAAATTTCTATTTGATTGATTCATATGCATTGTGCAAAGGTGTGCACACTATGTGAGTTAAAGGTTTTAAGCTTGGATTTTTTTCTTGGGAGTGGTGTTTGAAGAGGGCAGTAATGAGGGCAGCCCTTGACCATTTAAGAAGCAGCTGCTGATTCCTAAGAAAGGAAAAGTCTCACCCCACAATGTAAATGAGATCTGTCTAAAAGTCTTCAGAGCTTCACTGAGAGTTCTTTTATTTTCCTCTATGTGATGTATCAAGTCAGGTTCATGTGCATGCCTTCAATTATTGTATATCCTCCAAAGACTTCAGTTGTGTATTCTGAGATCAGAAATCTCTAGGCGTCACAGGAGTATCTATCCCACCGCTTTCTCAATTCTTTTAGATATGTACCTCAAATCGTACTTGACTGTCATGCATCCAAAGATCATCACATTCCTTCCACCAAATGTTGAATAATTTCTATATTCTGAGTTGAGTCATTATGCACTCTGTTATACAAGAAGTCCTGGAAACCATCTTTGATGCACTTTTCTATTTCACCCATCCTGTGTTTAATCTATTACATCCTAAATATATAGTTAATATGTTTCCTTTTTTCTCTCTTCACTAGATATATTTGTCCAGGCTGCTGTCATAGTGGCTTGAGTTTATTGCAATTGTTGTTAGCTGCTTTCTTACACTTTGGCAAACTACCCTCTTTACCAATTTTTCTGTGTTGGAAACAATCAGATTCTTTAAACACCCTAATATAACTATTTCAATCTTGCATTTAAAATACTGCAGGCTCTTCAATTTTCCTTTTTAAAAAGGATGAGAATATATCTCTGGGTAGGTACTAAATACATGTATGTGGCCCCAGTTTACCTGTGAAACTCTACTTATTCCAACACCCTACCTGTTTCCCCACTCATGCCACCAGAACTCTCCCCCCCTTTTCGTTCCATGTTTCCATGATGCTTCCTCTTACTATCTGGTCAAGGTGTAATTCTTGCTGCTTTCTAAATTTTCCCCTATGACTCATCCTAATCAACCTTTCCTTTCTGTTGCTATAACAAAGTATTTGAGCCTGTGTAATGTATACATAAAAAAAATTATCTTTCTCTGATCTATTGTTCTGCCAGACTCTGGCAGGTCCAGGGTATGGTAATGGCCTGGGCTCTGTTTCCAGGATAGTGCCTTGTGTTCACAGCTTCCAGTGAGGAAGGCTATCTCTTCACGTGGTGGAAAGGACTGAGAACAAGTTGGGAGGAATCCTGTGTGTCACATAGCAGAAGAGCAGAAGAACAAGAGAAGTAAACTCTTTCAGAAGCCTCTTTTATAAGGTCACTAGTTCACTCATGAGAGCAGACTCATGACTTAATCACTTCCCTAAAAGACACCCCACCCTTTTGTACTGTTACACTGGGGATTAAGATTCAACATGAAATGTGCAGAGGGCACCATTGTCCTTCCATCTCATTTTCCAGGCATCTCCCTAGGGAAGTCTTGTCAACTCCTTCTCTAAAATAGTTCAGGGGTCCTCCACTGTTTATCTTGCAGAGCACCCTACATTTTCTTATCTGGAATTTTATTAAATTTACACATATATTTTCACTCATATGTATTTTTCCATACCTTTTTTTGTATCACAAATTGGATACTTCATGGGATCAAGGTTGCCCGAAGTTTTTTGTTGAACATGTTAATGAACTAATAAAAGGAAAGTCAAAGATTCTTCTGAAAAAGTATAATTAAGTGATAAAGATTCAACTTATAAGCTGTATAAATACTTACACACACACACACAGTTGGCCCTTCACATCCACAGATTCTACTCCCATGGATTCAACCAACTGCATATGGAAAAAAATTGTGTTTGTTCCTAAGCATGTTCGTACTTCTTTCCTTGTTTTTATTCCCTTAGACAATATGGTACAACAATAATATTAGCACCTACTTTGTTTTAAGTTTTATAAGTAAATGAGAGATTATTTAATGTATATGGGAGTATGTGTGTAAGATTATATGCAAATAATATGTCATTTTATATGTAGACTTGAGCATTCACAGTGTTGGTTATTTCTCGGGGTCCTGGCCAATCCCTTATGAATCTTAAGACATGATATCATATGTATGTTTGAACATGTCATATAAATGCATTGCATTGGAGTACTACACTTTTTTCTTTGTTCTCTGTCCTGTTTTAGATTAAATAAAATTGCAAAATGCTACCAAGTACAACGAATTTGATGCTCTCTTTATTTCATCATTGCAGGAAAAATACCATGCAGTGTTAGATTATGCAGTTATAATTGCCTCACGTTAATTTATCCATGTGAGCTATGTTAGGATTTTTTTCCAACCAGAATACTTAAATCCAGTAATATAATTCACATATTTCTTTCTTTGTTTTTCGTACTGGGGACTGGATGCAGGGGTGCTTCACACTGAGCTACATCCCTAGCCTTTATGAGTTTTTATTCTGTGTCAGGTCTGCCTAAAGTGCTGAGGGTCTTGCTAAATTGCTGAACTTGGTCTTGAATTTACAATCCTCCTGCCTCAGCATCCCACTCTTTTGGGATTATAGGTATGTGCCAAGGCACCTGAACTTCTAATTATATGTTGTTAACCACAAATTCTAAAATAGAATGTTAAGATAAATTCCAGTGACTCACAGGAACTGTTTTTTAAATTTATTACTTGGTGTTAAAATATAGATGTTGGCCACGTTTTATTCAACTGCTGCATCTTCAACATGTTTTCCTTAGGTCTGAACAAATGTACTGCAGACTCGCACTGCTTTTACAAGGTTTTCATTGAGCAAGAAGAGTGTATTTATAGTTATCTATGAATATCTCAGATGCTCAGATATCTTTTTTGGTGACTAAGGATGCACAACTTAAGAATCTTTAGTCATTAATATCAACCTAGAAAACACTAGCAATAAAAGGCCCAATATAATATATATCTTAAGATGCTCCACTTGTAATGATTGCATTGTTCTTTTAAGGCTTCATTTATTCTTGACAGAAACAATTATGTGAAGTAATTATATCTAAAGTCAGGCAGTGTGCAGTGTTCAATTTGGAAGGTAAAGAGCATTGTCTGACTGTTGTTACCAGGCACATTCCTGATAGAGAACAAATGCTTACATCAATAGGAATCATGCACTCCGTAATTTATTCTTTTATTCACATATGCTGTTATCATAATAAGTGCCAGGTTAACCATCTTAAACACAAGGACGAAATTACTAGAATAACATCAATGGGGGAAAGCAATATAGCAGCAGCTCATCAGTATTTCACTTGCTCGACTTGTCATTTTATAGGGCTTTTTTTCCTTGCATGACCAAATGTTGCATAATTGGCTGGACAGAATCTTCCATAAGGTATTCAAACAAGATTGAAAAGCCAAAATAAACTGGCTACATCTTAGAATTCAAAATAGTTACTTTGATTCTGCAAATTAAATGAGGTGCTCTTTAAATATAATATATGTATTTCCCCAGAAACAAATGAACTCATTGTTAAAGATATATGATAGGACACAAAGTGTAATCTACATTAATACATAGTTCACATGTAGTTTGACAGAATTCACAAGTTCTCTGAAGTTGTCTAAATTGTAACCATCCAGATTGACATATTGGTCCTTTGCTTACATCTAAATAACTCCACAATGATGCAAATTTATTAAACAATTTATGGAGAGGGAGAAAGTACAAATATTAAACATCTTTCCCTGACTCTGTTTCTTCTTTCTTTTCCACTGTTTTACTTAACAAAACTATTTGTCTCTTAATGAATTAAGTAATTTATCTGTATTTCAAGAGAAAAACATCTTTAATAAATGAAATGTATATATTTCAAGGTGTCCTATATTTATTTAAAGCATTATTATGTTATTCCAAATCAACAATTCTGCATCCTTATCATCTCCACGAGATTTGACATCTCCAACATTGTCTTGGATATGCCACTTGCCTTGTTAAAAAGGGTAATTGTTTTATTTCACATTTGTTAAAATGACTATATGCAGCATATATTTCATGCTAGAAATGTATCACATCCTGTGTAATTAGATTATTAAATGCCACAAATCAACTTGCTAAAATTTGAGAGCATATTTCATTTGTACTTCAAGAGAAAGGGAAGAAAATCTAACTTAACCATTGCATGGAACATAACTGTCGCTGAGACATATTTCTACCTATTATGCTGGTAACTTCAAGAGCAAAGGAATGAAGCCATATCATAGTTTCCAAAGGGAGATTGAGGATAAATGATTCTAGATTCTTCACATGTGTCAAGCATGTGTGGGACACATGACTTTGGGCTATATAAACTGCCAGGGTCTGTAAATTACCTTCAGAGATCCATGAACTCCTAAAATGGTTGAAATTTTTGGCTATGAATTTTCTGGGATCAACAATTTTGGTCTATTCTCAAATAAGTATAAAATTTTAACATTTATATTATTTTATACACATCTGTATTATAATTTCTTGAAATTTAGAAAATGTACAAGAAATGATAAAATGATAGAGCTGAATAAAGTTTTGAAAATCAGAAAAAATTTAGAAAGCAGAGTAAATAGTATTTTAAAGAGAAAAATCAGAATACTTGCTAAATACTTCTGAAGGCTAATCACTTTAAGGTTAGAATAATACCCCAAAAAAGGGCTGTTTGTAAGTATCATGTTTAAATGGTTTGAATCCTTTATTTTTAAAATACTATTTAACATGTACTAAAGGTCTAAGAAAGAATAAAAGCTTCTGAATCATTTTCACAAGGTTATCATAATACAGGTTTTGTCAACAATTCAACAAAATAGATTCAGAAAATGAAATGCAAATTCTTAAGTGAATTAGTGAAAAATTAAATAATACCATAAAAATAAAATGCCATATTTTTAATGTCATAGAATCCAGACATATATGAATAATTCAAAGTTGCCAATAAGAGTTCATTGATAAATTAAAAATAAATTTGGTGAAATTCAAAATATACATCTAACTTAAGCAAAATATTAGTAATTGTGATTTTTCCTTAACATATTATAAAATTAATAGGCCAGTATCAGGTACAACATTGCATGGATATAACGTGTTACCATGCAGAATTACAAGCTCATATGTGTACTGGATAGTTAGTAGATTACTATTACATGATTTGCAAATACTTCAGAGTTTTATAAAACTGTAGTCAGAGAGTATAATAATTTTATCTCCTGTCAATCAGCAAAGATATTTTCTGACTCTTTAATGTTGTAATATGTATTGATTGTTCATTCAGTATGTTTGCTAAGTAGTATTTGTGCAGATACACTGATCTGTATGATTACTCATGTGTTGATGGGTGTTTGAATTTTTTCCATTTTCTGTTTTTAGTTAGTATGTTTTTAGGTAAGTGATGTTAATGGATTTTGATGCTGACTTATAAAAGTCAAGCAAAATGAGTATATACTGTACTTCTGCATTTTTTGGTGTGTGTTCAACTTTTTATTTTAGTAAAATCAGAGTAACACAGCACATGCAGTGCTAGCATCTAGAACTGACACAATAGGCAGTTACTAAACCTACAGTGACTTGAAGTTCAATGTTTACATTTAGCAAGCTAAATCTATTCTTATTTACTGAAAATATTGCTGGCTGATAAAAATGAATGAAAAAGTCACTGATTATGGCAATACACAAAGATAACCACATGTTTGAAGATTGCAAATATGCCAGACAATGAAACTCTAAAAAGGTTTATCAATTTACAACAACAGAAAGTTAGTGGATACAGGGAATGTAGGTGGAGATGTGGGAAGAGGAGGAGGGAGGGCTTGTAAAGGGACACAAGAGAACATTTGGGAATAATGGATATGTTTATTATCCTTATAGTAGTAATGGTTTCACAGAGGCATACATTTGTCAACTGTCATACATTAAATAAGAATCTAAAAAAGTACAGTTTATTGTTCACAATTATATCTTACCATGCTGTTTAAAAATAAAGAAGAAAAGACAAAACTTATTTTTTAACTTAGACTTGAGGATGCCATTAAATATCCTCTTAAAGTAGATTTACTTTGATGAGGAAACTTAAGATGATCCTGATTTTAAGTCTTCCCTATCGATAAGCACATCAAATTCTTTGGTGACATCTGCCAAGTCTCTATGTTTTGTAATATGTCAGGGCTAATGGCTGAGTCCCTTGCATCCTGAAAGTAATGGTTAAATAAATTATAGTTCATGGTTTGGCAAAAATTGATTTTAATTTAATTCATTTTAAGAGGAAGGCAATTTTACCTTATTGATTTTCAAATCTCTTTGTACTCACCTGTTTATTAAAGATCACTTTGTCTCTCTGATTTATTTTCATCTGCAATAAATATTAATTATTGATAATGAAGGTTTAATGTATATCATCTTTTTCATTCAGGAAATGGACTTTTTAATGCAAATTTTGATTTAATAAATATTGTTTTCAACATGTCAGCATTAAATGATCCCTTTATGGATGTGGAAAAGAAGATACTAAATGATTCTTTAAAAATCATCCTATGGCAGAACCAGAATTCCGTGATGAATTAATTCTAAGGATTCTGAAACCTCAGTCTCCTGTGTCTCACAGCCTTCTGTATACACACCCTATCATAATTCAGGAATACTCAACAGTGCTAATGAGTCTAACAATCCTTTCGCTTTTTTTTAAATCTGCTGTTAAGAACAATGATGGTTTACCTGCATTAAAACAATGAGGCTTCCTTAAATCTATTTGTTTAAACACTCATCACACTTTAAAGATTTTTTTGGTGATGATTGTTTTGAATTTAATGAGTAAGTCGTTTGTTGCTAAAAAGTTTGAATACATGTAATTAAATTTAAAAACGGTGTAAAATATCATATGCTGCAATAGAGAAAATAATTGACAGGGTGAAGAAGGAGATAGGGGCATACACAGGATTGGTATCTAGGAAGCATGGTATCTGGCTGATATTCTTTGGCACAGGTCCTGCTATCTCCCTGAAAGAAATCAAGGACCTGTGATAGATAACCATTCCACATTTGATTTTAAACTCATTGACCTTACTATCTCCAATGTCCTTTGCTCTATGTAGGAGAGTACATAGCCAAATTTCTTTTCTTCTGAAGTACTAAATTCAGATATTTAAATAACTGCCCAATTCCTTTTATACTTCTAGCTTTTACATTTAACTACTGTGACTTCACAAAATTTCTATTCCATCTCCAACTTATATTCAACCCTCTAATAAGCATGGGGTCAAAATTTGTCCCATTATTTTTAATATAACTTTTCTGTAGCTCCTCACCTTTGAATGAATCTACTTTTCTGCCTTAACTTGACTTTGCTTATACTTAGGGGTTCAAACATTGCTAAAGAAAGTTTAACGTATGAACCAGTCATCATCTTCTCCAATGTATATTCAAGTATCCTAAAGGCCCAATTGTTGTATTCCTTAATTTGCTCTCTCTTTCATATTCTACAACTATTTTAGATGTTTTCCTCATTTCTTAAATCCTTCTGCTTTACCTCTCCACCTTATTCTTACTCCCAGTAGATGTTTTCAACACTCACAATATTGTAAAAATACCATCAGAGAAACACACCCAAAAGATCTGGTAACTAATAGCACAAATTTAAATTAATCTACATTTGCACTCTCCTTTCCCTCCTTCTATTTATCCAGATAAAGTAAAAATATGTACCGCCCTCTTATCCTGACATTGCTATCTATTCTGTAAATGTGATCTATTTCCACCCTAAGTTTCTTTCTCTCTCTTTCTTTTTTTCCCTATCCCTAGGCCTTCAGCATCTCTCTCTCTCTCTTTCTCTTTGTCCCCGCTCCCTGCCCTTAGTAAAGTTCTGTTGGGCATGTCACTTAAGATACATATCTCCTGACTAAAAATTAATTATTTTCTTCCCCATCCTAATTCTGCATATACTTCCCTTCTAATTTTTCCCCTATTTTATTAAAATTTCCCTGCTGCTCTCATTATTTCACAGAAACAGTTTATCTAAATTTCACTGACCATTATATCAATAGTCAAATCACTACCTTTGTCCTTACTGTACTTGTACTCTGTCAACATCAATGGTTCTCCTTCTTGAAATGCTGTCTCTCCTTTTTGAAATACCGTCTTTCTTTTAATCATGGCATGTTAAATTTTGGACCTTTAATTTCCCCCAAAGAGCTCTTGTGTTAGGCAATGTAGCAATGTTCAGAGGTGAAATGATTGGCTTATGAGGGCAATTACCTCATTCCTTCATTCATTCAGTAGATTCATTATTTTAATGGACTCCTGATTGGTAAACCATAGGCAGGTTGGGCATGACTAGAGGAAATAGGTCACTAGGACTATGCCTTTGCACTCTAACTTGTGCCTGGATCCTCTCTTTCTCAGCTTCCTGGATGTCATGATCTGAGTAGCTTTCCTCCATCAATTCCTTCTGCCGTGATGTTTTGCTTCACCTCAAGTACACAGTAGTGGTGTTGGCAGACCATGGACTGAACCTTTAAAATTGTGGCTCAGAATAACTTTTTCTTGTCTAAGTTGATCTTATCAGGTATTTTAATAATAGTTACATAAAACTGACTAACACAACACGAGACTGGACTTATTTTTCACCTACTATTAAGGTGCACATCCTGGTCTTCCTCTTCCACTTTCAAATTTGTTAAGGTGAATATACAAAGTTAGGTGTATACCCTAGAAATAATTTTTTTCTCACTCTACCAATGCTCCCTAATAAGTTCATCAATTTTCTGGTATCCTTTACCATTTATGGACTGATGACTCCCTAGTCTATCTCAGAGAACTGACCTCTTTCTTGAAACATATCCATTTAGTTATTAAACTTACCCAACATCACAAATCTAAAAATATTATCTGAACATTCATTATTTCCTTCATGGCCATATTTAGCAACAATACAAATGAAGAAGAATACCATATATCCTGTTACTGCTGCCTGAAACAAAGTTAATTACAAATTTTTCCTCTTTCCTTCATCTTCCCATTCAGTTTTCAAGTCTTAAACACTGAACACTTCAACTCTGTCTAAAGTTCATTTGACTCTATCTCCAGAACCACTCCTTGTATTAGAGCCAGTGCCTCTAATCTGTCCCAACATTTACTATCACACAGAATGACGGGCCTTGTCTTACTTGCTCATCTTTTCTCCTTTGTGTTCCATATCAACATGGTAAGAACACTAGTTATGGAACCAAACTTGTGTTGGAATTGAATCCTGCCTAACCTATGTGTAAGATTATATGACTCTGGTATTTAGATGCTACCTATTTGACGTTTTTTCACCTGTAAATGTGAATAATGAAATTCATCTTATCACACTACTACTGGGAGTTTTTATGAGATACAGCCTTATGCAATACCCAAATACCCAAATTCTGAATCTCGAAATAAAATTTATAAATACAACTGTTTATTTACATTATTATTATTTTAAATTTACACAAATTTCTACTTGCTATTTCTCTCCTTACAACTGATCATTGGCTTTTGATATTCTTCAGGAACAATCTCAGTTTTTTAACATAGTCAGTAGTGCCTTGAATTCTGCTAGACCTTCCTGGTTCTCTGGTTTCGTACCTGAGCTCTGGCCAACTCATACCACATACAGTGCTCTTCTCTCCAATATGAAATGGGACAGGAAGAACTGTTTGGGACATCAATAATATCTAAGGCCATTTAGGTAGAAAATGATTGGCATAATGAGGAGTTAGAAAGCAGGTTATCCTGCCTCAAACATAGTGAGATGAAGAGTAAATATTTTGTTGAATTGATAGGAAGCTTCCAAATCACTAGAGACTGTTGGACAGAGATTCTCAGCCTTAGCACTGTTCATATGGTGAGCTAGATAGTTCTTTGTTGTTGGGGATGCTGTTGCATTTTCGGAAGTTTTTCACCATCCTTGGCCTCTACTCTCTGTATGTCACTAGTACTTTCTTAGTTATGAGTGTCAAAATGTTTCCAGCTATTTCCAAAATTCCTTGAGAGATGAAATAACTCTTGGAGGACAATTTCTATTTTAGGCTAAAGAGAATGATTTTGTTTTTAATCTAGAAGAGAAAAATAACCTTATAAATGATTCTAAGTAGTGTGACATATTCTAATTTACATTTTATAAAGATCACTTTGACAATAAGGTTGTCAGCATCAATACTGGGCCATTCTGGATTGACCTAATATGGTGGTGTCCCCTGAAAGAGGTGCCATGTGCTCAATTAGTAAAGGGGAAATTAAGGATGCCTCCTTGAAGTTAAGAGATATCAGCATGGAGATAAAGTGAAGATCACTGTGGCAGGTCCCAGGAGACTTAAAGGAAAAGAGAAGAGGATATTTAGCAGAAAGAAAGAGGAATACTTATCAGGAAGCAGCAATGGAGATAATGTCATCACTGCTCTTTATGCAGATGCAGACTTCAAGGAGACCTCCCCCAGAAGAACAAAGTGGATGAATTGACACCTCATCCCAAAGTGATGATGTGAAGCATGGCAAGGAACAGTGTGTTTACATCACACTGCAGTTCCTGTGGGTGCAGTGAATAAAAGTGGGGATTTTGAAAATTAGAAGAAAGTAAAAGGTAAGTTAGAACAACACACAGATGATAGCAGTGGATGAGATATGATATGATAAATAAAGCAAATGTAATGGTGGTTACTGGCTTTATTTTAAATAAGGAGGTTAGGGAAAACATCAATAGCATGTGACCATCGAAAGTGAAATTGAGACTTGTCAATCCCTAAAGGTACTATGTCCCTGTGTTGCTAGAAACATGATTCTGTGGAAGATGAGGGATAGATCCCTACAACTGGATCATCCTAGAAAGGTCAAACAGCAAAATCTGTGGGAAAGCATTGAAAGGGGAAAAAGGAGCTTGATTTTAATAATAGCATTCAAGAGAAACTCAGCTTAACATCTGTCCTTTCTTTTCATCTGTCTTATCTTTGTTTTTAATTGCACTTTGAAATTATATAATTTTGGTATTATGAATTCTTGTTGTCATTGTTATTGTGATTTTATATTTGATTCCCCAACTAAGCCATAGGCTTGTTATTAAAAATTACAAATGATGGAGCATTTACTATAATTTAGATGTTTCACATAGAATAACTATAATGTTCATGGAAATGGAATACAATATACAACAATCTCTTTTTTAAAGTATTTTTTTTTAGTTGTAGATGGACACAATGCCTTTACTTTATTTATTTTTATGTGGCGCTGAAGATCAAATTCAGTGCCTTACATGTGAGGGGCAAGCTCTCTACCCATGAGCCACACCCCCAACCCCTATAATCTCTTTATATGAATGAGGTCACTGAATTTAAGAAATATCAATTAGAGTGCATAGTTATGTATCCAGAATATTAGAAGGGCCAAAATGAATACAGAGCTCTAAACTTCAAATTTTACATGCATACCATATTTTTGTGTGTGTGTAAAACTGCATCATCTTTATTTTGCATACTTTAATTTTGGAACAAAATAAAACAACAAGAAAAAACACAATACATCATCCAAACCTGCTGCCAGACTAGGTAGAGGATGGGAGTTGAGGTCATTGTCTCCTGCCTTGAGACGCCAAGGACAGGAGAAAAAAACACTAGAACACCAATCAGCAGAGGAAGCCATGTGGAAAAGGGCCATTCAAGGCTTCTGTAGGAGCCATGGGGACATTCTTCAGAGTGCACAGATTTCTCAGTGGGAACTCCTAATCTACTTCTTCCAAGTGAGATGCATTCTTATCACCCTCAACAGAGGGTTTCTCATCAGGCCCAGCATTGCTGGGTTTCTCTGCTGTCATTTCATCTTCATCAGTTCCTAGGCCTAGCTTTATCATGCAATAGATAGCAGCTCAAGGATTTTGATGGGAAGAGCCTGGTCTGTGTGACCAAGGAAGGCCTGGAGCTACCTGAGGTTGAGGGGGTCAAAAAGAAAATGGCAGAGAGCAAGGCAAAGTTTGAGAACCTTTGTAAGCTCATGAAAGGCATTTTGGATAAGAAGGTTGAGAAGGTGAATATCTCCAATAGGCTTGTGTCTTCACCCTGTTGCATTGTTACCAGCACCTATGGCTGGACAGCCAACATGGACTGGGTCGTGAAGGCCCAGGCACTTTGAGACAACTCTATAATGGGCTACAAGATGGCCAAAAAGCACCTGGAGATGAACCCTGATCACCCCATTGTGGAGACACTGTGGCAAAAGGCAGAGGCCAACAAAAAGGACCAGGCTTTCAAGGACCTGGTGATGCTGCTATCTGAAACTTCCCTGCTCTCTTCAGGCTTCTCCCTTGAAGACCCCCAGAACCACTCCAATCCCATCTTCCGCATGAACACCATTTGAACCCACAGCTCCCCACATAAGTAGAAAATTGCCTATATCAGAAACCTTTAGTGAAATTTAATATTGTACTGCACAATCCTTTTCATGTATTTTATCTCAAGGACTCTCTAGCCTGCTTGGGATATTTCAAATATACTGGTACAAATAAGAATTAAAGCTGAGAACATAAAAAGAAATATATTGGGTTGTAGGAGTAAATGTACTTGAAGATGACTTTGAGAATAGTTAGTAAAATCATAGGTCTTTTCAGACCTCATTTATTAACTGAGAATTGTATATACATACACACTGCTTTTCTTTTTACTTCTTGCTAGTTTTATTTTTAAATTCTATTGGGAAAGGATATTGATCACCTGTCATAATTTCTACCTGAAAAATCATCTTTCTTATTGTTCTTGATTGTATTGCCTCTGGACTTAACATTTCCTCTATGAATATCTATTCCATTATTTTATTACATATTGATGTCATTTTTTCAAGTTATTTGAGATCACTCTTTTTAACTTTTAAAAATAATCAATACAGCATTTGTTCTTCTACAATCTCCCCTGTCTCCCCAGATCCCAAGATTTTTTAAAAATATTTTTAAGTGGCTTAGTAAGTAGGTTAGCTGATACTTTTAAAAACCTTGTACATAATCCATCCATCACTTATATTTGCTATGCATGACACCCTTCATGCAAACATCTCGGAATGCTTTCCTGTTATTACTACATAACAGAATACACAATTAAATGCAAGTTGCAATCAATAAGTCTAGACTAGATTTAAAGTTATCCAACTTTTTGTATCAATAAATATAAAAGGGGAGCAATAACAAAAAGTAAAAGCAAGGGTAAGGGCATGAATATTTTTCAAAATCACAGAAGCCCAAGATTTGGAACCAGCAATTTTGCCTTGCTTTTCCCAATCACAATTAAACCATCATATGAGAGTTCTTTATTCTCTTGCTTGGAGAATCCATAAGAAAAGATGTAGATCTGCATCATATGTCTTATGCAAAGACTAAAAGTACTGCCTCTCCCTCATAGATGAAAACTTTTAGAGAATCATGATGGCATGCCAAGAATCGCCACCAACCTCCAGGAAAAGAATTTTACCTGCATAGTTTATAGGGTATAATAGGAAAAGCTCTAGAATAGGGCTAACTGATTTCTTCTCCCTCAAATTGACTAACTATCCTTTTATTTTATATCTGTCAATAGTGGACAAATTCAAAATAAAGCATTACTTACTAAAAGAGCCATGAACGACATTTAACTTCCAATATGTTATTCTTTCTTGAAAGCTAGTAATGTTGACTTCTTTGAAGCCTTTAAAATATATTTTAAAAATAGGATTCATTATTTGTAGTAGCTCAGGCATCAACAAGGACAATAACTTAAAAGCAATCTGCTATTGACCTCAACAACAAGTAGACTTAGTACATGGGGACAGGACCTGACAAATTAGGTTTTGACATGGTATCCCACTTAGAACTCAACAAATATTAAATAATTAGCTATTTGATTTAATGGTACTCAATGATACATCATATACACTCAGTGAGAAAGTATAGCAAAGTTTTTCATTATTTGTTCTAACAAATCTCTGTGTTGTCTTATTCCCTCACATTGTTTTTTCTTTTTAACCCTGTATTGTGAAATCAACTTCACCCTTATAGGTGTTGGCCACATTGACATACTTTTCCTTTTCCTATGATCTCATGGTGTTCTATGCTTCTGAACATGTACCATTAGTATGGAATTTATTGTGATTTTATTTGTAATGCCGTCTCTACCTCAGGGAGAAAAGACTATATTTACTCTGTTTACCTCTGTAAATCTAGGACCTACACAGAAATCCCTGAATAAATATTTGTGATAAATATTTTTTACTTTAGCCATCTGAATTATCTCTCAGAATTGCCCCATGAATGGATATTCCACAGAAAATCAAATTGACTGCTTTTTTTCCATGTTGTAGTAGTTATTTCTCTTGTTTAAATTAGGTCTTGAATTTTGTTTGTTTATTTTTTACCTCAGACACTTTTCCAGCTCTTTCTTTATGTAAAAAATATAAAAATTCAAAACTTTGAGATTGTAGAGAACATTATAAAATGAGATGCTGCTGCTACCACCTCTCCATAGAATAGAACGTATTTTATTCAATCTGTGTAGAGAAGTTGAGGAATGAAGAATGGTAACAGCATCACAGTGGGAGAGAATATTGATGAAAATGAGCCTTAGGCTGATATTCCAACCAGCTGGACATTAATTAAAAAAGGTCTATACTAGTGACTACAAGAAGGGCTTAGCACAAATTATGTAACTCACAAAGATTTGGTTTTCCCCTAAAAATATGTTGATATTTGAAAGCATTTAGTGGTGTACATATTATAGTTTATTTATGTATTTATGTGTGTATGTATGTATGCATGTATTTGTCTACTTTTGGTACCAGGGATTGAACCCTGGGTACATAGCCACTGAACCCCATACCCAGCCCGTGTTTTATATTTTATGTTGAGACAGGTTCTTCCTAAGTTGCTGGTACTTGCTCAGTTATTGATGCTGGATTTGAACTTGCAATCATCCTTCATTAGCCTCTCAAGCTGCTGGGATTACAGATGTGCCCCACCAAGCCCAGCACTTATTGTATTTTAAAATCATGGTTTCAACTGGAATTGTAATCTTTCTTTACTTTTCTTCACACTTGATATGTCCTGGTTTTTTCTTAATCTTTAATATTAATTTTATGTCTCACTACTAAATTTTATTTTCATTTTAAATTCCTTTTTCTTCTCTTGTTGTTTTTTTAAAATGTGTAACTTTAATATAGGTTTATACAAACTAAATCTCAGTCTAACTATAATAATAGTCACAGGATTTAAAACACAGAACAGAAGAGTAGCTAAAAGTTTACAGGTAAAATGTATTATTTTCATACTGTTGTCATGAGAATTATTTAATTACAACAAAAGAGAACAAATAAATGGAACTGAAGAAATTGTAAATGTATAGTGACACTGAGAAATCAAAACTAAATGCTCTCTCTTTTGCATGATATTCTTAGTAATATGTTTGTACAATAAAGAGTGTAAGTTCTTACATATGGTTCATACACATTTTCACTAATGCACTTTACTTTCTGTTGTTGGAATTTTTAAGTTCATTTTCAAATAACACAGTTGGCTAAGAATATTTCTAAGTTCTTATCCATGGCTAAGGCTCCATGATCCCTTTTTATTCCCTTCTTTTTCCCATATAACACAAACTATTTTTTATCATCATTTCTTTCAGGCCATTTGGATAATATTTTGTCCACATACTTTCAAAGATATATAACTAGCACTTAAGAAATACAAATATGGCTTGACACATATAATTTGGTAAAGCAGTTAAATATTATGGATTTCATCTTACCACCATTTTATTTCCAGAACTCCATTACTTGGTGTCAGATTTTGCTTTATTACTTGATTATATTCTTTCTATCACAAAGCTGGACTAATTATTTTTGAAATAGTATTATTGAAAGGATAAAACCATAATCATAACCTATTCTTCCTTTTTTTCAAAAGTGGTATATTGCTCATGATTCAGACTATATGAAGTTGAGTGTTGTTTTTCTATTAGTTAATTCCCTTATTTCCATTTGCCTATTTGTCTGAAATTCAGAACAAGGGCAACAAGGAATCACTGAAGTTGAAAGTTAACTAAAAGGTAAAAGTATATGTTACGTTATGTTTTGAATTAACTTTATATAATAGGGCATTGTGACATTTGTATAAAAGTTCAGAGAGAAATGCAGACTATGACTTCATTGAGAATTTATTTTTAAGACTCTAAGATAGTTCAGCAGAGAATTCAGACCTGGAATTCAAAGGGCAGAACAAGACCTATTAAGTAATTCAGTTCGTTCTATAAAGCCAAAGAGAAAGGATACGAAGATGTAATCACTCATTTTCTGAAAGCTGAGATATAAGAATCAACTGAAGGATGGCTAGGATATTAGTTGCAAATAGAAAGATTCAGTGGCTGCCTGAAGTTGACAGCAATTGTCTGGCTTCTTTTATAAGCCGGGGTTACTAAACAAAGTTATGCTTACTTGCAGAAATTATAACTAACACCATTGAAACTGAAACCTACAATGCAATTTATTTTTTGCATTAAGGTAATATAACACAGAGAACTCTGTGATACATTATTTTTCTGTCATTAACTTCTGTCCATAACTTGATTCAGACTGATGATGAACTCCATTAAGTCATCATTTTGTGAACGGTAAAAAAGTAACAAGACAAAGAGAAGGGAAAACTTCCTGGAATTAATGGATAGCCAAGACTAGGCTTTATTTGTGCATATAAAGGCATACGGTCTTGTGAACATAGATTCATTTAATTATCCTAGAAATAAAATTTCATACATAAGATCCTAAAATAGAAAAATATCCTGGAAAATAGGCTACATAGTGAAGAAATTCATTACACATATTTGGAGATCATTCTGAAAGATAAAAATTGAAAACAATGATTTATATGCCCCCAATTGTTTTAATTGTGAGGCAAATATACCTTGATGAGTTTGGTGTTTCCTTCTATATAAATTTATTAGCTCTTCTTTTATTATTATCAAACTATGGAAATAGTAATATTTATCCTTATACCTTTCTAAAGAAGTTTCTAATCTTCTTAATTTAGTGTGTTCATAAATACTCAGTTTTTAACCCCATATGTGCCACCTGTGATGCCATATCAAAAAGTATTTATGAAAAAGATGAAAGGCTAAAAAAATACCTGGTCCTAAACCTGGACAATGTGCTAACTTTTAGCATAGAAGAAGAGTAAACAACAATAATGAACCATATAATTTACCTTCTGTTAGAAACATTAAAGCAGTGTTTGCTCTATTTACTTTATTTTATGTGTATCAGTAATTGCTAGTGTGCATTAATTTCATAAAGACATGTTAACCTTATTCCTTGGGTGTAGAGTATATGTATTTCAAATATATTGAAACATTTTTGAAAGCAGGAATTTGCATTACTCCTTTGGATTGTGATAGTAGCTGGCATTGCCAGAATTGAATTTAAAATCTTTCTCAAGTGAATTTCATTCATTTTGCATTTTTATAGTAAATTTATTTTCATTCTAAATTTTCAGTAATTCAAAATACATTCATCTTTGTTATGCTTACCTTGCTTAGGATTAAGTTAAATTTACCATATTTATGCAATAAGAAATAATCATAAACTTCACCTGTATCTGATGTAAAACAAAACTTACATAAGCATATATTACCAGTGCATTTTGCTACATATAATTTTGGGTCAAAAGAAGCCCCTATGTACATGTATGAGTACATAAATGATATGAAACTACATCATCTACAAACATAGAAATGAAAAGTTGTACCCCATTTGTGTACAATGAATCAAAATACAGTCTCTAAAAATAAATAAATAAATTACAACTATAAGTTGTACTTTAAAATATTGTGAGAAAAAAACAAAAAAATAAATATTTTTGTTTTCTTGGGTTGTTGAAGGCCTTTCTTAGCATGATGCTATATAGAAATGAAAGATTTCTAGGGGCAAAATATAAGTTTTTAAACTAGTAAAATTTGAAATGCATATAACTTTTTATCCATGAATTCTAATTATTTTTTTGCCTGGAAAAATAATCACACAAGTTGATAAGTGCATATCTATAAGCATTCTAAATGAGGCATTATTTGTAATACAGAACCCAGAAAATAATTTATGTGATTATAATCTCTCAGATTATGTTAATTGAATTATGGTCTGTCCACATAATGACTCACTATTGTGCATTTATATGGAAAGATTCAGAAATACGTTAAATTAATAAAATACCCAGATTAGTATAAATAACAGTATTCCATTTTGTGTTAATAAAAACATTTATACAGTCATTGAAAACATATGACTAAAGTCTGCAAAAGAAGCTGTATGTATTTCTAGTGAAAGAACAGATTTACACTTTTCTGTTCATAAATATTTGTGCATGAATAAAATATTTGTGTATGTGCCTGCTTTAAGACTTCAGAAGCAAGTTGGCCACACAGGATTAGGAAAAACAATATGTATACATATCTAAGTACTCAATTTCTTTGAATAAACAAATTTATTTGTATAAAGAACCAAACAATTTTAAAAATATTTAAGCCTTTTTCAGTTCATTAGCTTACTGGTGATATAGCCTAGCCATTAAGTTAAAAAAATTACCTCATAATTACCTTTTTAATGCTTGTATAAAAACAGAGTAGTAGTTTTTTAAAAAATTCAGCATTCAATTGAAAAAATTCAATTACACATGATTCAACAATTTCACTATGAGTTTTCTACTGAAAATAATTAAAAGCAGAGATTTAAACAGATACTATATACAGTCATGTTCATAGGAACATGAACAGTAGCTAAAAGATGAAAACAACCCATAGGACCTTGAATAGGTTAATAAACAAAGTATGATAAATACATACAATAGATCATTATTCAGTTTAAAAATTAACAAAATACTGATATATGCTACAACATAGATGATGCATGAAACAATACCAAGTGAAACAGTAGACACAGACAAATATTGTATAATATCATCTATATAAGATTTCTAGAATATGCAAATTCAGAGAAACAGAAAGTCAAACAGTGGTTACAAGGGGTTGGGGAAGATGATAGTGGGGAGTATTGCTGACTGAGTACAGGGGTTTAGTGTGGGTTGATGAAAAGATTTTGGAGATGGAGGTAGCAGTGGCTACACAGCACTATAAATGTACCAAATGCCTCTGAATTATGCACGTAAAAATTGTGATACTGGTAAATTTCACGCTATGTGTATTTTGCTACAATAAAAATTTAAATACATTTTACTTTATTTTTTCTAAAACATAAAATGCATATTAAAATAGCATGCAATTTAATGGCCCATTATTCCATTTATTAGCTAAAATTAATTCTGATTCAGTTACAGAATCATAGGAAATTAACAATATAACTTTTTTTAATATGCTGACTAGATTTATTGCTGGCTGGATGAATGATTCTCACAGTGTTTTACCTGAGGCAGTTGTATGGACTATGCACCTTTAACATTTGTTTAGCTTATAATAAATGTTGTGCAAATCAATCTTCTTGATATGGTATTATGAACAGCAAAGCTTTTATTTTTAAGGAATTTCCTTGCCAATTTGGCTGGAATCCAACTGAAAATTAGTTGTAAGTTAGCAATTCCTTAAAAAAGAACAAAAATAAATTCTAATCTTAATTCATATTTTAAGTATTTTAATTCATATGAGAAAAGGATTTTTATTACTCCAGCTTTGTGAATTTACAGTGAAAGAATTTTGCTACATATAAACACTCTTGTATTTAAATGACCTGTTGGTTTCAATGTAAAAGGCTTTCTTCTTTCATTAAATTACCCTTATGAATGCCTAGTATGTTGGAAATTAACCCTAAGGAATTATTGGAGTTTTTTGTTCTTAAGTATTTACTATATACCTTTGATGTTTGGCTTTCTGATATTCATATTTGCATTTGTATTAAAATATTACTGTACTTAAATAAAAATACTTTGTGGCACTCTTTGAGACTGCATGTATATTATATCATACCTAGATAATTACTTCACTAATTATTGCCTACAAAATAATTTAATCATCTAACAGTAACTTATAAAAATGAGAAAAGAACACTGTAATGGTCCACTTAGATGGATGCATTGCTGGATGATCTGAAGCCAAATGGTGCATATACTAAGATACGTGTGTTATAATTAAACTCTAGAAAGATTTCTGAGAATATGCAGGGAAAAATCTCTGAAAATTTAACTTTTCATACCATTATTACACCTGGATAGATGCAAAGACACATTCACCAAAGTCCAACCTGATGCAGATTGTAAGCTAACTCATAAAAGTATACACAGAGCTAGAAAACAAATAATCATACACTAAGGGTCACAAAATTTGTGAAGTATTGTTTATTCTGTTACAGAGTAATAGTCACTTTCAGGTTCTTATTAAATGAGGAAATAAAAACACACGTCTATCACTTACACAATATCATAGTTTCTAAACTGAAGATGGGTAGAAGAGAACGTGTGTATTAAGTGAGAATCCAGAGGAAGATAGAGCCTAAGACTTTGAGGTTTACTGTAATTCCCAACTAAAATTCTTGCTTGAGGAGAGAGGCCTAAGTTAAGTAAAAACTATTGAACAGAGAATCCAAAGAGAGCAAGGAAGCAACAATGGACCTAAAATATAAAGATTTGAAAATACTGAAGGAGTATCAATAGGAGGCAAATCTCAGAACCATAATTTACAAATTGTAAATAATTAGCAGTAAACTATGTAAGAATGAGCTTCTGAAAAGTTAAGTTGGTAAGATTACCCTAGCTTAGCCTTTTCCAAAAAGTACAAAAAAATCTATCTCCTTCCAAGATGAGCAACTTAATAAGCTGTTAAATTCATGCAAAAAATATTTTCAGGAAAAATAAGTAATGAACTGAATCCTGCTGATCCAAAATGTGTGAAAGAAAGGCACACATAAATCATGTTAAGTCAAAATGAGTTAAAAGATTTTAAGAAAATTGTAGAAACTCAAAAGAGAATTGATAAATCAGAATGAGTAGAACTCAAACATAAGATAGATGAACAAAAGTAGGACATGTAGAGGACAAGTATACAGTAAAATGTAAGTAATAATATTTTATAAATATCTATATTAATCTAGAAGGAATACAAGAGTAAATACCATCATGGCAAATAGAAAAAAGGAAATGGAACATAGAACAGGAATAAAAAACTTCAACTAACTAAATAAATGGATATACTAAGAAAAAAATTTGGAAGAAAAGTTTAGAATATGTATAAAGAAGCAAAATAATTAAATATATATGTATATATATATATACATATATATATATACACACACTTACATCCATCTGTTATGAATATCTCTTCATCTGTGTTGTGCTTTTTGTTTGTTCCTTTGTATTGTTTTGTTTTGTTTTGCTTTTTTCCTGGAGGAGCAACAGTACTAATGGTAGTAGAGGTAATAATAGAATCATATTAATTTGACCCACTGTGTATGGGAAAATGGTCTTAGAATAGTCAAGGTCGAGTTTTATTCTGTGTAATACCTGAGTTTTATATATCTTCACAAAAGCAAAATCTATATCTTCTAAAAGAAAAATCTCTACATGACCTTTTCAAAGCAAAACATCATGGAGCAATGACCAAAAGTAGTTAAAAACTGGAAGTATGAAGTAGGATATTTCTTTTTGCCAAACCGATTTTAAGAGTAAAGTCCAGAGACAAATCATTCAGTTATGAATGTGTCTGATCCAATGTATTGTTTTCTTGAATGCTTCTTAAGTAATCTCCAAGGGAATGAACTTTAGACAATTAAGTGGAGGGGCGGACCCTAGAACAAATTGAGCAAAATATTTGGTGGGATTGTTTAACTACGTGTAACTGGGACTGATTTGGAGGGATGAAAGTAAGAGAATGAAATGTTTTAACAATATAAATATAAAAACAGTTTAAAATAATTTTAAAATAAAAAAGGAATGAAATCCTCATTTCCAGTGGGCTGGAAGCTAATCAGTTGCAGAATACTAGTTTAGCATTTGTTCTTTCAGACTTATACTGCTCCTCAAATTTTATAGATTGACCTCCCTGGTAGGGAAACTCTGAGATGGAGATTTATTAGCACTATATTTGAGAGTAATATTAACATCCTTCAGATTTGTCCTGAGAAGCAGGAAAAATAGAGATGCATCTATCTTGGGTCAAGAATAATTTCTTCAGATGGACAACAGCTGAGGGCTTTCAGCCTACATTACTAGCAACTGGAAAAGCAGTCCTTTGGTCCTGGAAGGGACTCTTGGTATTGAATCCGGGCTTAAAATACTGTGCACTATCAAGTCAGTACCCATGTTGTTGAGCCAGATTAATCATTCTGGGGAACTATGAAGTTCAGCACAAAATACATGTTTTGGAGTTATGCTCCCTGAGGAGCAAGGTAGCAATGTATTTTTCAGAACTTCCATTAGTCATCAGCAGAGGGCTTTTCTGGAATGTGCTAATGAGGGGTGTGGGAGTCATAATTCTCTGGTCCTTCAGCATCACATGTATGAACAGAGTGAAATCCAGGTGTCAAAGAACACTACCATATACACTATAGATTTATAAAGTCTCAAAACTGGCAATATCTACAAATTATAGGGAGAAGAAAATTCATTAAACTTATGATAGATCTTATACATTACAAGGAAAGAGATAACATGAAAAAATGTATTCTCCTATACATCCTTAGTCATTAACATGCTGTTGAGCATGGATGAGAAATGACTCATAATAGCATAGACATATCACAAGTGCATTTTGCTTATGTATGTATATATGTATATATATATATATCTAGTTGGGACATAAAACCATATATTTCATATTCCCATGTATTTAATATATTCAAATTTAGTAAAACTTCTAAAATCTATCATACATGCATATGTATGTATTTATCTATATAATGATTTATTTGATTCTTCATCACAATTGCCCTTAAGGATGTCAATTAATCTAACTGTCATTTTTTTCAAGAGAATAGGATCCAGAGTTGATCGATGAGAATCAAGGGTACACATTTCAAAGTGTTCTTTAAAAATTAATTGATTAATTGGTATGGAGAAAAAAGTTAAGCACGATTACAAATTTCTCCTTTGCCCCTTGTTTATATTTCCTCTATTGTGAATCCCTGATTTATCTCAAGATAAGATATGTGGTTGCTATTGAACTGTTATAACAGTTAAACACAATTCTTTTTCTGAAATTTTCCATTTTTCTTGCCTTAGAATTTTTATATTTTATTACAACTTTAATGTAATCTAAATTTTCAATGATCCCCATTATCCATTATCCTCTATATTTTATGTCTACTTTGGGGGAAATGATATATTGAAAGAAACCTGCCATATAAACTGGTTGGCTGGAAGGATAGGTGAATTCACTTTTGAAATCCAAGTTCTATTTTGTTTGAAGGAGTAAAATTTGACCAATTTTATAGTTATAAAAAAAACCCTGTGTATCACATAAATTGGAGATATTTTAGACAATTTTATATTGTTACATAATAGGATAACAAATATTTGGATCTTGGCAGGCTTAACAGGGGCTTGGGTGTCTTTTTTTTTTGGTGGGTTTGTTTTATTTTAGAGAATGTATTTCAAAGGAAGCAGACAAGAAGGTAGGAGCCTTGGGATTTTGGGTAGAAATGGTGAGTAATTCTACATGATGAGAAAGGCTTATAAATTTCTCAGAACAATGTTATATTGTATTAGATTCAAAATTATTTCCCATTTGATGAGCCCTCTTTACACATAAAATTTTAATTAAAGTCTACTACACATTAACTTTATGTACCAAGGGCAGGTAAGTGAGGCAGAGAGAACAAATTCAGGAGAAACTGTCAAACCAACTGTTCTTCAATATTACAGGTGACACTGCCTTGGGAAATAGGGATACTGGGGAGGCATGTGATTTTCCTTGGTGTAGAACAAGAATTTAAGCAGTTCAGCTATTAAAGGTAAAGGTGATGCCAAGAAGCACGAAAACAGTGATATTCAGGTGGTGTACTACCTGATTTCATACCTTCTATGAATTGTATAAAACATTTTGACACTTCATTGATTTGGAGTTTATTAGAGTTGAAACAAACAAAACAAGAAAATCCTTATGGTTAACTATTTTCTCAATGGAACAATAAAATCTGGGATAAATGAAATACACAGTTTTTCATCTGTGAGGTCAGTGGATTGAAGTAGGTGGATAATACACACAAATGCATATTGTACAATATTTGTCCCACTGTTCATGCACTTGCATTAGAGACAAGTACATTACTCAAAGGGTTCAAAGTATTTGTTTTTCCTTCTTGTCTCTGACTGCTACTTATTGATATTCTCTATGTATAGTAAACCAGTCATCCTCTTCTACAGAATGGAAGGGTTTGCAAGTATCAAAGGAAAACTGTCAGTGATTCTTGTGTCCTAAAAAATGTGTGACAGAAATATTCTGTAATTCTCAAAATCTGCAACTGGTCTCCATTTCACTAGGTAATGCTTTCCTTTAAATTGTCTTCTCTCACATTTCAGCTGTGATGTTTGCTACTGACAGACAGACAGACAACACTGAAATCAGTAGTGTTGTCAACCCTTCATGTGGGAATATGTCCTACCACTTCCTTAGCTAATTATTTCTTCCTCTTACTATATTTTCTCTTAAAATATGTGTTATTTGTATATTTAAGGTAATTTTATTTTATTTAGTAATTCAGAGTGGGTCAAATCTTCACCATTTACAGCTTTGAAAAGGATCTAAACAACTACTTTCAGTTCATTCAGGTTTTCACTCAAGGTTTGGTATGAATAAATTACCAATCTTTTGTCCCTAAACTATTATATGTGTTAAATATTAGTTTTTCAATTGTTTTATATATACATATTATATGTACACATATATATATGTAAATTTCTTCAGTAGAAGAATTATTTTCTTTTTGATGAAGAAATTATACAGATATTGATTAAAATATATGTGGACTATTTGTATGAGCCAATTAAATTTATGTGGTGCACTGTAGTACTACTGGGATTCCCTCTTGTCCTCTTGTGCTTCATGCAATTTCCCTGTAGAGATGTAATACCTGACAAAATTTGTTTTTATAATTAAGATTTAAGTGCTCACTCCCACAACTCTTGCCATATAAAGTCACTATGTTCTGTCACCGATCACTATTCTAACATGACATTTTCTTATTCAGCTTTGTGTGTCTTAACATAGAAATTTGTTTGGCTTAGAATCATTATAACTCCAGGGCTGAGGCTGAGTTTTACTGCCAAAGTGAGTAACATGTGGTATCAGGAGCAGGAGGCACAAAGCAACTGGTAATGATTGAATAGGCATTGTTGAAACTTGACACTTCTTATTTTGTGCATAAAATATATGAAAAATTTTAAAACCATTTTCAATGTCCTATCAGTTTTACCTTGATATGGTTAACATGATTTTCTTATCTTCCCATTCCAATTACATTCATACATATATCAGTTAATGTAATATCATTGTTTGCTTGCTACAAGCAAACCACTTTAAAAACCATGTTCACTAAAGCAGGAGAGAAGACATGAAAGCTTCATTACTTATTGGTTTGTATAATATAGAAAAAAATAAAGAAGTACTCATATAATTATTGAATTAGAAATATATTTGGTGTTAATAGGGGTCAGTGAATACTGCTTGAAAATGTGTATGTTACCTGAACCTTGGAGGAAATTAGGACACTTTTCAAAATTTTTTAATTACATATGAAACTCTGAAATTGAATGTTTCAATATTTAGAATTTTTATTGAAACAGTGAATTTGACCCTTTTATACTTTTGAAAAATACCCTCTATTGAAGGAAATATTTTTTTCCTGAAATCTGCCTGATTTTGATAGAATATCCTAGTTATCTTATATTTGGATTACTGTTAGGTTAGTATGTCTTTTTCCATCCTTTATACTAACTACATTATTTATCTATATTTAAAATGGCTATCTGTATATAATTTAGTCTAGCTTTGCTTGTTAAATTCAATAACAATCTCTGCATTTATTTGAGAAATTTAGACCATTTACAATCACGATATAATTAAAATGACTAAATTTCAATCTACTCTTTGTCTACTTGTCTTTTCCCAAATTTATCTTCCTAGTGATTTACTTTTTTTAAAGTTTACAAAAATTATGGTTGTTAATATAATACAAATGTAAATTGTACATGTAAACAAGTTGTTCACCATAGGTCATTTGTTCTAGAATAAACATGATGTACATGTTCAGGTACTTCTCTGAAACAATTGTCACCAGACAATATTAATCAGGCTAAATATCTTACTCTTATCATAACAGGAACATTTTACAAAGACAAATAGATATTGAAATGTTATCAAATTTAAATTGATAAGATGAAATTATTTTAATTTAGCTTTCAGCTGTGTTTGAAGAAAATCTCTATAATATGGAGAGACTATTTAGTGAAACTATAGATTGCTGACCAGACATAAATCAATTAAAAGGGAAATAGAAAACCATAGAAATTAAAGTCAATAGATTGAAATAATGAAGAAAAGTGACAAATTTTATTTAGATCAATGAATTAAAAATGGGAAGAAGATACAATGTAACTACACAGGGACTGAAGAAAAATGCATCACTGTCAACCCTATGGTTGTTAAAAGCTTAAAAGATGATTGTCAAACACTCATATCAACAATGGACTGTGGAGATGAGTGGCAAAATTCTAGAAAAGAACAAATTACCAAAACTGACTAAAGAAAAATAGGAAAATTTGAATATATCGCTATCTAGGAAAGTTATTGAATACAATTCCCAAGCTCAGATGACTTCACTGGTGAATTGCATCAAATATTTAAGAAAAAAATAATGCCAATTATTTGACAAAAGAAATACTTCAGAAAATATGTGGACAAAGAATATTTATCAACTTATTTCTGAAACCAGAATATTCCTGATGTCAAAGATAGACAAAGATATCACAATAAAAAATAATAAGGCTAGATAATAATATTCTTCATTAACACTAATGCAAAAATACTTAATGAAGTATTATTAAATTCCAAAAACAAACATATTTTATTTAAATTTTAAATATTAGTTTAATATAATAATTGAAATATTAATGATTAGTTATTTAAAAATAAGTAAAAAATGTAAATTTGTTTTACCTTCTGAACATCAATTAGTGTAAAAAGTCATACAACTGGACTAAAGGAAGTGGGAGAGACTGATCTCCCAATAAAAGTATCAAAAAAAGTTTGCTAAGCCCAAATACCCATTTGCAACAAAAATTCTCAATAAGCTATAAATAGATAGGAACTTCATCATGCTGATAAATTATATGCAAGATAAATGTACATTAAATAATACTTTCAAATTGAAATGTACTCCAACAATCAGGAAGAATAGCAATGATATTCACTCTTTTTAGAGGTTTCAGGATACATGAGTAGTACACAAAGATAATTTCTTGCTCTCTATTTATCTAACAAAATGAAGACTAAACAAACAACAGACTTATAGTCAACACTTGCAAATCAAATATCCAATAATTAATTTGTATCTAGATAAATTATTATATCATTCTAGTCTCATGCCAATACCACAATTTCTTGAATACTGTAAAATTTATAATAAGTTTTAAGATTTGGTATTATAATTTTTCTAACTTTACCCTTATTTTAAAAAAAAATGCACTGACTATTCTTAGTCCTCTGCACTTCCATGCCAATTGTAGTAACCTCTTGTCAAACTCTTCAGAAATTCTACTAGAATCATGATAGAGATTATATTAAATTTACAAATCAATTTGAGAGGATTGTCATCTGAATAACACAGAACTCTCCAATCAATGAGTATGGCATGTTTCTCTATTTCTTTAGATATTATTTACTTTCTCTTAGTGATATTTGCTGTTTTCAAAGTAGATCTTAGAATGTTTTGTTAAATTCATTGCCAAGTATTGTGTTTTTAATGCCTTTGCAAATTAAATGTTTTCTTGATTTTATGTTCATATTAGTTGCAAAGTTATAGTATTTAACCCACAGATATGTAAAACACATGGCAAATACTCAATTACACTAGCCATTGGGGAAATGCAGATTTAAACCAGTGAGATATTATTATATACATAATAGGACGACTATAATCAATCAGACTGATAGTACCAGGTGCTGGCAAAAACTTGGAGAAACGTGAGAATATAAATAAGTATAGACACTTTGTAAAATAGTTTGGCCTTTTCTGAAAAAGTTAAATATATTTTATAATAACAAGCAATCCAAAACTTCATCTCCTAGGTATCTGTCCAAGAGAAAAGAAAACATTTGTCCACACAAATTCTTGAACATGAATACTTATCGTGGCATTATTCATAATAACCAAAACCTGGAAACAATCTACATGTCCATCAACTGGTAAATGGATAAACACAATGTGGTACATAATTATAAATGCTAAAACATGGATGAACCTCAAAGATATTTTAAGTAAAATAGCTTGACACAAAAGCTAGATAATGAATAATTCCATTTATATGAAAATTGTAGAGGAGGCAAATTTCTGGAAAATGAAAGCACATTGTTTGGCTAAGACTGGGAGTTGGCAGGGAGATTGCCTGCAAATGGGGGAGGGAACATTTTAGTGTGATGAAAGTGATCTAAAATTAGATTGCAGTGATGGTTGTGTAATTGTGTAAATTTACTAGAGACCATTAAAATATACATTTAGAATTGGAGAATTTTATGGTCTGTAAAAGGTGTTAAAAAAATTTGTTTTTAACTATTTAAACATGATTTCTAATATTTCTTTGAAGACACTCATTGTCTGTCTTTTTGGTACAGCTGTAACAGAATACCTGCAATTAGGTATTTTATAACTAACAGAATTGATTTCCCACAGTTCTTGAGGCTGCAAAGTCCAGATCAAAGCACTGGTATCTGACCAGTGCCTTCCTACATCCTCCTGTAGCAGGAAACAGGACAAAAACTGTGTCTTCATGTGGCAGAAGAGCAGCAGAGAAACAACCCACTCCTGCAGGCCCTCTTTACAGTGCATGAGGTCATTTATGAATATAGACTCTCATGAACTCAAGGCACCATTAGCCCCACATTCAAATACTGCTGCTTTGGAAATTAAGTTTCCAACACATGGAGTTTGGGGGCCACACTCAGAACACAACACTCCTAATAGATACTTTGAAGCCTTGTTGAAGGTCACCCTCTGCAGGTTAAACCAAATGCAAGGTGAGGATTACAGGCAAGAAAGCCACCAATTTACAAATCTAAATGGGACAGTTCAGTTTCTCAAGTTGAGTTCTTTCTCAGGTTCAGCTCTCTTACTTCTGGCTGCTTTTTGCCTTGGGACACAGGCATTGTTTGTGGATCAGTATGGGATTTGGGCACTTTGTATTCAAATTTTTTTAAAACATCCTTTTCTATTAGCAGGGCTATGTTCCAGGACTTTCTCCTTTTTTTTTTTTTTTTTTTTTTTTTTTTTTTTGACAGTTCTACTATTTCAGAATTCTGTCCTATGCCACTCAAATCTACCAAGATTTTTTTTTCCTACAAAATCAGATAAAAATGAGAAATATCTTTAGACACAAAAATATTGAAAATTCACAATTTTTATCTATCACGGTCACATTCATTGAAGAGGAAATATTTTTATCTGCTCAAATACTTTATGGTAATTTTTAAAAAAATATTTTGTATTCCCATGGGATTGCTCTTCATTTTCTTCTAAACTGATACATCCTGTTCAAGACATTCTATTTGGAAGCAATTAAATTGTTTCCATTCCATACCACCAAAACTCTAACCGCTAAAACTCAAAAAACTATCCTAGGACTGAGAGACATGTTTTGCTTGAAAGAGAACATAATGGGAAACACAATGTTTCTAGGTCAAGAATGTTTAGGAAATACAGGACAAGTTTTAAAATCTTCACTCCTTGGCAGTGAGGGAATCTAGAACATTCTAATGTCTCATCTGTTCATGTATATTGTATTCATCATTAGGAAAAATTGAAATTTTGTATGAATTTTGGTAATTAGTTGCAAGCAATAAGAATACACATCTAGTTAACCTAAGCAAAAATGGATTTATTGGAAAGAAATTAAGATAGGCAGTTTGAAGCAGGCTTGAATATGATCAGAATCCAGATGGTCTCCAAGGGATACAGGAGAAGGTAAGGGACAGTGCAGCCCTGTGTGAAGGGCTCTTGGCTTTCCCTGTTTTAAGATTAAGTGCAAAAGACTACTTGGCCCAGCTCACCCTGATTTTACTGGGAATTGATAGGGTAGGATGCACATAGACTGCTTTCAATACTCACAGAGGGACCTGTGTTTAGTTTTCCCCAACGTGGGAGGTAGCCAAAGGACAGTTGTGATTGTGTAAGGCAATGAACAGGGCCACATGTCGGTGTTCTCTAAGTTATGTGTTACCATCCATCATTACCATCAAGTTGTGAGCCCTATATTATTCAACTTTCCAATCTCAATGTATAAAAGAGGGCCACACACATAGTAAGTAAATATTTATTAACTGATTGATTTATCATCCCATTAATCAGAAACCTCTAAAATTGAAGGGGTAATTTTTATTCATATATTTTAAAACTGATAGAATAATTTATGATATTCTTGCTTACATTTTTATTTTAATATGATTAAACAACCTAAATGATGAGTATATTCTGTCATTTTAGAGTTTCCTTACTTAATATTTAAAGTTTTAGCAATTAAGAAGAAAAATAACATTATAAATTGACTGGAAAAGCAGAAAATGAACTCAGGCATGTCTGAAACAGATGGTAAAAACAAACTCATCATTGTTACCACTTTATTATTTCTCATCAAATTCATTATTGATTCTAACAGTTGTATTTGTATCATGTTTCCCAAGATGAAGGGAAAATGCTTTATATATTACTCAAGTGGAGAGGGAAATGCCTTTGATAATCTTTACACATAAAGAATGGAATTTGATTATATATAGTTACAGACACTTGCTAGTCACATAATATATCTAGAGACACACAGTGAATGCCAATTCTGAAACAGGAAGAAGCTGAAACATAGGGGAATACAGTGAAAGGCAAAATATAGATCTAGATAAATTCTTTTTCCTCCCCAAATAAGTAGCAAATGTATAGAGAAATGTGAACAGTGCCAATGCTTTTACTTGGATTTATAGCAACATTGGTGAGTTTGCATCTTGCTTTATTGATGTCTTTCTTCACTAACAGAAAATTATCAAGAAATTTTTCAATATTTTAATCTCTTAAGAAAGCTAGTATTAGGGTAAGATACTGCATCCCTGGTAAGTGAGGGGTACTGCTACAGAGCATGGAGAGTGACACAGGCAGGAATTCTGAACTGCCTCCACCTTCTGGGAGCCCAAGGCTGGGGGGTGATTTTTTCTGCAGCTTCCTGTGGTATCTGTGATGGGAAACGGAGTCCTAGTTACTTCCAGGTGTGGGAACTATTGTAACTGCTAAGGTCTCCAGCATCAATGCATGTTTTGCCAAAGTGCACATCCTATATGTGGGGTCCACACCATTTAAGAACTCCTTCCAAGGAACTGTGCAACTGAAAAAGACAAGGTGGAAATTTATTAGAGTTTCCCCCCAGGTGACATTGTCTGGGCCAAAGTCATCTCCCTAGGTGATGCCCAGTCCAACTGCCAGCTGACCGCTGCGAAAAATTAGCGGGGAGTGGTGGTGGCCCATGGTGAATCAGGTGTCCAGATGGTTCCCATCAGCTGGTGTGAGATGCAGTGCCCTAAGACTCACACTAAAGCATTCCAGAAAGTGGCCAGAGTACAACCTGAATTTTTGCAGACATAAGATGCTACATTTTACCCCAAGGAGGGGGGTAAGCTATTTCCAAGAGTACAAGATGAAAATAACATCAAGATACCGTTATTCAGACACCTGGGGTCAGCCAGTGACCCCTCTAGAAAAATCTTCCAGTAATTTACTACAGGTGGAACATTATTTTTGTGAACCTTTTAGTAAATTGGATTCTTGAGGATAAAGCTTGTCTTTTGGGGACACAGCAAACAAAACAGTGTAACTTTGGAGATAGGCTGACAGTCCTTTTAAGTATATATTTTTTTGATGTGACAAAGAAAACATTTTTATTAAAAAAAGAAAAAGAAAGCTAGTATTAGCCTGGGGGCTTAGCTCAGTCACAGAACAATTGCCTAGCCTGTGTAAGGTCCTGGATTTAATTAAAAGAAAAGGAAAAGTACATGAGGTAATGTGAAAGCTAATTTGCTCAATTTAGACATTGCACAACCTGTACATGTCTCAACATAACATGTTAGATGAGATAAGTGTATGCAATTTTTATCTGTCAATTGAAAAGATTGACTACACCAAATGCTGTTGAGGATATGGAACTAGAACTCTCATATGCTTCTTTCAGACGTGTAAAATGGTACAACATTCTTCAAATCCCGTTTGACAGTTTTTTAAAAGGCAAAGCATATGTCTATATGATATCCAATCATTACACTTTTAGGTTTTTATCCATTAGAAATAAAAACCATGTCCACACAAAAGCTTACACTTGGACATTCATAGTGGCTTACTTTATAATAAATTTCTTTATAAGTGAAAACAATTCAAATATCCATTGAGAAATGAATGTATAAACAAATTGAGATCTATCTATTCAATGTACTACTACTCAATGATTGAAAAATAATAACCAATTGATACATGATATATGGATGATTATTCAAATACATAGTCAGATTAAAAAAAGCTATATAATTCTATTTCTATGTACTTCTAGAAAGCACAAACAAATCTGTAGTGAGAATAGGTCAGTGGTTGCCTGGGAATAGGAACAGGAAGGAATAAGAAGAATTACAAAGGAGCATGAGAAAACGTATGGGTGTAGTCAATATTTTCCTTATCTTGGTTGTGGTGATGGTTTCACAGTATATCTGCATCCATTTTGATGTAGATATAAAAGCTTATCAAAATGTTTGCTTTAAATACATGGTGTTTATTGTATGCCAATTATACCTCAATAAAGCTGTTGACCTTTCACAATCTAAAAAAGTAAGTTGACTTAATGTAAGATAGTTTCTTGGTAATATAATCAGATATAAAATTCCCCCTCCTGATTCCTGGTCCAAAACAAATTTTGGAAGTGAAATTTTAACTTATTATCCATAGAACATTTATACCAAAGACTATATCATTTGCCTATTAGCTCACAAAATATACATTTAAAACATGTACATTTAACATTTAACAATTCTGCAATCAAAATTATTAGGTACATGCCAGATAAGTAGTTTAATTCAATATATAAGTGAATGGTCACTGTAAATAGAAAAGAGAAAATGGAAGTAATAAAAGAGAAAGGACAAGACTAAGAGGAGTATCCAAAATATGTCCAGAAGAGATGCTAAAAACTGTGATAACCAAATATATCCTAACAATGGAATTGCCACATTTTTAGTTTTAATCTGTGAATTATTTACTTTCCTGGGTTTGAAACCTATCCTTTCTCTCTTCTATGAGTATCTAAAATTTATATTGCCCTCCTTTATTATTTGTGTGGTATATCTTTTGGGGGAAAATTAAAGAAGGAAATTCATTTCTATGGATTTGCATGGTAAGGACTGGAACCAGAAGTGATTGACATAATTTAAATTTTCTGAAAATTTGCAGAAATTTCAAGGCCAGCTTTGAACCTTTAAAGAATTTTCTTTATTCCTTTAGTTGTCATCTGAATTATTGTATATACAATCCATTGAGGTTTTTGAATCATAATTAAATGTAATAGATTGGATGCATATGACGATAAACAAACTTTACTCTCAGAAGAAATAGGTTTATTTTGAATCAGTATTTATTATTTTATAGGAAATTCATCAGTTAAAACACATGGTATTATTTTTTTATGAAGAGTTTACATATTTCTCATTAGAGAAATTGATCTCTTGGCAGGTAATGCATCACACTGGTGATTTTACATAGGTGACAGAATATTTTCTCTCCTGGTTTCAATAGGCATTGAACCAATGATTCTGAATTCAATGTAACTTCATGGGATGCTTAAAAAAGAAAGCATGCTAGCATATGAAACAATGCTATTTTGTTTACTGAATGTTATGGTTTGGATGTGAGGCGTCCCCCAAAAGCTCACATAAGAGACAATGCAAGGAGGTTCAGAGGAGAAATGATGGGAGTGTGAGAGTCTTAATCCAATGAGCGATTTAATCCCCTGATAGGGATTAACTGAGTGGTTACCAAAGCATTAGGGTGTGGCTGGAGGAGGTGGGAATTAGCGTGTGACTTTGGATATATGTGGAGACTCTCTCTGCTTCCTGGTGATGTGAGTTATTTCCCTCTGCCATAGTCTTCCACCATGATGTAGAGTCACCAATGTGATGCCTCCCTTCCATCCTGGAGGAATGGAACTGGCCTTCTATGGACTAATACCTCTGAAACTGTGAGCCCTAAGTAAACCCTTCCTCCTGTATAGTTTTGCTGGTCAGGTCCTTTAGTCACAGCAGCACAAAAGCTGACTAAGACAGAAATTGTTACCTAGAAGTCAGGTCCTTGCTGTGACTAACCTGACCATGTGTTTCAGAAGCTTTTGGAGCTTCCTGGAATTGGTGGGAAGAATTTTGAGATGCTTAGCCCTACAAGCTGGAAATGTTTTAGATTGTAGTAAATGGAGATTAATGATCAATTCTGGTGGGAGCTCAGAAGAACAGAGAGGCAATGGGATGTGGTCAGTGAAGACAGGGCTCACGAGGGTTCAGAAAAGGACAATTATATTGGAATTTGGAGTAGAGGACATTCATGTCATGTTCTGGCTGCTAAGTTGTCTGAATTTTGCCCGTGTCCTGAGACTTTCTGTGAGGCTGATTTTAGAAGCGAAGGATTTCTTAATCTGGCAGAAGAAATTTTTAGGCAGCATAGCGTTCAAGAAGTGGCATGGATATAGCTGGCGGCTTTTAGCCAAATTTATTGTGATAATCAGGAGCAGAAAGCACAGAAGAAAGATCTGGAAAATGTGAATTTGAGAGGCCAGAGCAAAACTAGGGCTAAGGAGGTTGCTGTTGTTAAAGAAATTACTGCCACTAAAGAAATGCTAAAGGCTTTGCCAAGAGACTATAAGAAAGATGGCTTGAGGGTATCTGAGGAGCTGGCAAGACCACACCCACCTCAAGCTCAAGGGACTAAGAGTGGAAATGCTCTGGAGAAGAGACCAGTGGGGCACCCTTTTTGCACAAGGGGGCCTAGGAAGTTTTTGCAATGTGCTCAGTCACCCAGACCCTCAGAGGCTGCTGCAGCAAGGGTTCCTGGAGGCTTGCCTCTTGTTTGAGAAGGTGGCAGACCTTGGTGTGAACCACGTGGTGCTGTTTCTGCAGGAATGCAGGATGCTGGAGTTAGGGGTACATGGAGGCTTCCACCAAGATTTCAAAGGCAAGTCTGCGAGGCCAGGCAAGGTCTAGCAGAGTGGGAGTCCTTGCGGGCACCCCCTGAGAGAAGTCAAAGTGTGGAGATGCTGCATTGGAATCCCCCAAGATTAAGAAATGCCAGTAACGTGGTACACCATGCTAGGACAGCTGAAGGAAAGGGGACAGAGACAAGCCAAAAGAAAGGCCACTTGGGCTGCAACAAACAAGGCCACAAGGATAGAGTTGCACATGCCATTTGGAGAGAACATCAAAAAGATGCCATGTGCCCCAGGTGCCGAACATGCAGCTACAGGACTTGTTTGCTCAGCTGAATTTCAGTCTTGCTTTGGTCCTATCTCTTCTTTCTATGCCCCTATTTTTATAAATGAAAATGTTTACTCAGTAGCTTTATATGTTGGATATTTGTAAATTGCATTTAATTTTAAAGGAGCTCACAATGAGAGATTGCCTTGAGCTTGGGACTTGAACTTTGCGCAATCTTGGAACTGTTGAGACTATGGGGTCCCTTGGACTAAAAGTATTTTACATTGTGAGATTGTTCTGAGCTTTTGGAGGGCCAGGGATGGAATGTTATGGTTTGAATGTGAGGTGTCCACCAAAACCTCACGTGAGAGAAAATGTAAGGAGGTTCAGAGAAGAAATGATTAGGTTGTGAGAGTCTTAACTCAATCAGTGATTTAATCCCCTGATTGGGATTAACTGCATGGTAACCAGAGCATTAAGGTGTGGCTGGAGGAGGTGGGAATTGGGGTGTGGCTTTGGGTATATATCTGTATCTGTTAAGTGGAGACTCTTTCTCTCAGCTTCCTGATGATGCCAGCTGCTTCCCTCCACCACCCTCTTCTGCCATGATGTTCTGCCTCACTTCACGTTCTAGGAATGGAGCCAAACTCCCAAAGACTAGTACCTCTGAAACTGTGTGCCCTCACATAAACTTTTCCTCCTTTAAAATTGTTCTGGTCCGATCATTTAGTCACAACAGTGAAATAGTTGACTAAAACAATACATTTATTTTCATAAAATTTGAATTTTAAAGCTACACTCAAGCAACTGAAGATAAAAGTAAAATGAATTTTAAATTCCTGTCTAAAATATTGCTGATTATATTATGCAACTCAAATATAATAGATAAAATAAATAATAAGCATGTAATACTGTTATAGCCACAGAAAAGAGATTGGAATGTTCATGTTCCACAGGGAGATTCTCCATGGTGATTGGGAGAGTCAGCCCCAACCCAAATCCCAAATCCCCTCCCTATAGCCCCACCCTGGTTCCTTCCCCCGCCCTATAAAAAGTTGGCAAAGAAACACCTGGCGCACGATTTCCCCATACCCTGCTTTTAGGGGTAAGGGAGGTCGTCGCTGGCCAGCTAAAATAATAATAATAAAAGGCTTCTTCTTTTTTTTTTTATTTACTTATTGATTCATTGAACACAAATGGAGTACAGCTATTGTTTCACTGGTTGTACACAAAGTAGAGTCACACCATCTTTGCGTTCATGCATGTACACAGGGCAATGGTATCTGTCACACACTCTGTTATTAATTTTACCCCCCACCCACCCCCACCCCTCCCTTCCCTCTATGCTAGCTATCTTTCCTCCATTCTTGCCATCTTTCCCCCCCATATTATGCATCATCATTCATTTATCAGAGAGACCATTCGGCTTTTGGATTTTTGGGATTGGC
>JAJEJO010000857.1:563813-590668 GCA_020662805.1 Glaucomys volans | reverse complement strand
GCCATCTTGGATCCCCCCAATAAAAGGCTTCTTTTGGCTTTACGTGATCGGTTTGGATGACTTTATTTCCTTGGGTACAACAATACTGTATTACACAAAATATAATAAATAATACAACAGTTTGAATCACAACATAAGATGATACTTGAAATGAGTTTTCATATAAAAATATCCTTATCCTTTTTTGCCATAGATATTGCAGCCAGAGATTTTTCTTTCAATGCATATCTGTGCTGGTTGTTTCCTTTTCCTTTATAGTAATCTTCACTGCTCTTAGGACAAAAATCGAAATATTTTAAATCTTTTATAAAGTTTTATTTGATCTGGTTTCTGTCTGTTTCTGCAGTCTCCTTGCTAATTATTCCCTCCTTTCCTCTTGACTGATAAGTCCCACTGACTCTATTTCAGTCATTTTGTGCCCTACTCCATGGGTGCAAGAGAACTGATTATCTTTTCTCACTTTGTCTAATTGCTTCTTACTGGTCTATTAGATATTATCTGAGATATCACATCCTTAGGAAAACTTCTGGTTATAGACATAATCACATCACCCTTATACATATTCTCATGGTTTTCTCCAAGTTCTTATCAACATTAATACATAAATAGTTGTTTGATTAAAATGTGCCTCCAACAGTCTTCTCCGTCAAGACATCATGACTGATGTGCTCTCTCTGCCTAACATCTATTCCAGGACTCTTCCTAAATATGTATTTGTCATATCTGGCTTAAATTAAATAATCCTATATTTGCAGTCTTACAGAAGTAGTATCAATAATGTGATGAACTAATAGAAATGAATTGTAAAACTCCATTTGGCAAGTAAGACTAAGTGGTTTTAAGGTTTAAGATTATTGCTTCTTGGTCCCTCTGGAGCAAACTTCCATATTTTCATAGATGAATACATTGAGTTTAAGAGAGATTAAACAACTTCTAAATAAATTGTATTTATGCAAATTTTCTTTTAACTGGACCTTGATACCTTCTATTAATGAATATTTCAGATGAAACTGATGAATGTCTTACTTCTTGAAAAATAGCACAGTGATACAGCATGACTGTAAAACGGGATAGAAAAGGCAATCTATCGCATGCCTAGTTATGCTGGAAGGCTCACCCGATAAGACCAGCCACCATGCAGGGTGAGACAGTAGGTCATACATATGTTGGATTCCCTTCAGAACCCTCCTAATCCTCAGATGATGTGAAGAATCAACTGCCTGAAATAGGAGTGAGGATGCCTTTGAGGTGACTTGAGCTCCAGCTGCTATCTAATTGCAGCTGCATGAGAAATTCTGAGCAAGAACCATCTCCCCATGTCCACTCAAGCCTTAGAACCCCATTCCATAATAATAATAATAATAATAATAATAATAATAAGTGATTAACATTGTTTAATCCACTTGACTCTCAGATATTAACAGCAGTTTGCTCAACATCAAAGAAAAAGCCACTGAAATAAAATACCTTCCACTATAAACTATTCAAAACTGAAGAAAATTAGAAAAATAAAAGAACATTAATCACCTGTGGGACAATATTAAATACGGTAAATGAAGTATAATTGAAGACTAAGAAAAAAAGGGAAAGAAGAAATATTTGAATAGTGGCCAAGCATACCCATTTTATGCTTAAAATTATAAATTTATAATCTAAAAAGTTCAACAAACCTGAAGTAAAAGGATTAATTAATTATCTAATTAATTAAAAGCAATCCAAGAATATGGCAAACTTATGACAACTCATTGACAAAAAAGCAAATTTTAAAAGAAGCCACAGTAAAAGAAATTATATACAGAAAAAAAAAAAAGAAAAAGAATTGCAGTAGATACCGGCAATTATATGTACATCCAAGTATGTTCTTCATGGTAGTAAAAAACAAAAGGAAACAAAGCCTTATCAATATAAAATTAAATGCTTACTGAAATTATCTTACAGAAACAAAGATGAAAGGAACCCCGTCCAAACAAGTAAGAGTGGAGGGAATCAACCACTAGCAGAGAAGTACACTACAAAAAAAAAAAATAAATAAAGTAAAATCTGTTTTTCATGATGGAAGATGGAAAATGGAATATATGAAAGAAATAAGAAGGGCTGGAGATACAGCTCAGGTGGTAGAGTGCTTGCCTCACAAGCCCAAGGCTCTGGGTTCAATCCCCAGCACAGCAAAAACAAACAAACAAAAACAATAAAAGAAGTCTAGGAATGAGAAATATGTGAAAAAACAAAAAATACTATTGTCCTCATTTAAAAATCTCCTTTGCAGATAATCGGCTGCTTAAAGGAATAGCACATAGTACTTATCACCATGTAGAAAGAAGATTTGTGACAATGAAAGCACAAAGAATATCACGAAGGCAAAAATGTAAGGGCACTGAAGTTCTCAGAAAGTGGATCATTTGATGGGATGTGAGGGTAAACTGTGATAAAGATATATTCATGAGCCATACAATACCCAGTAAGATCATAAAATTAGGCATGTAGCAAAAAATTCAAGTTTGAGGATAAACATCGTCATAAAAATAATTAATATCAGTGATTCAGAAAAATAGAGAAAAGAAAACAACAGCAACATAAAGGACATAGCACAAAAAGAAAGCAAAGAATAAGAATTGTTTTGCAACCCAAAAAGATCAGCAATTCCTGTAAAAGTACATGTGCTAAATAATCCAATTAAAGGCAAAGAGGTCATAGTGTTTAGACACATAAGTACTAACTCTATGCTATCTATAAGAAACACTTAGAATACAGAGGCACACATGTGAAGTGGAAGGATAGAAAACGACCTGAAAATGATTGTTCAAAATGTGAGTGTCCTTATTAATATCAAAGTAGACTATTGTTAAGAAATATCCAGGATGAAGTGGAGTCAATTCATTAAAGAGAACATAATTTTAAATATATATTTACCTAATAAAACATTCAAATTCATAAAGTTTGAAATACATGAATCAAATAGTAACAGAGCTTAAAAGAAGTCATGCTGACATCAGAGTTGCAGATTTCAGCACTCTTAGAGCAAGTAGACAGAAAATCTTTTAAGTGTACCCAAGGCCTGAACAGCATTGTCAAACACATTTACGCAGAAAGAGGAGAGGGGCAAAGACAGAGATAGAGAAAGCAGGGAGATACCATTCAATAACCCACTGAAAAATTATTGAAAAAATATTGAAAACTTATTTAAGACTATTGTAATTTTATACCAATACATCAGACTACTTTCATTATAGCTTGAAAGACGAACTACCAAAGCTTAGTCATGAAGAAGTAGATGATCTAACTAATTTTCTATTTAGATGATAATGTTGACTTCAAATTCTGCCATAATATAATACCTTTCTAAGGCTGGGTCCTGTGCATTCACTATGAATGGGAAATAATTGAACCTCTTTGTAGTGGAATGTTTCCAAAATAAACCCATAATACTGTGTAGAGCTGTCTATCCAGTTTCTTTTGAAGTAAGATACACAAATGAAAAAAACAAGATTACCTTTCATAAAGTAATTCTTTATTCATAAAATAGTTTCTTTACCATTCTGACATTTAGTGTAGTGAAGATTAAAAATAACTACCAGTTTGATGAAATGTTTCCTCAAATTAGGAAATATACTGTGATCTTAAAATTTCAAGCTATAAATTCACATTTCATTTCACATAATGTTGTTAAGTTGTATGTTTTAAATGGTACAGGTCTAATTAGTACATAAGGCAGATGGTCATTTGGCAGTACACCAAAGTTATAATTTAAATAAACACTAAAAATCCTAGTTTGCTCTTGTCTTGTTTTCTGTGGCATATGCTTTCTTTTCTGATGGAAGATCAGAATACGTGATACAGCAAATGATAAACAGGACATATGGCATATATCTGTCTTCTTTTAATGAAGTCTAAGTTTAATAAGTTGTGTTTAAATATTTTAATTATTCCTAAACTAAGAAATATATTCTAGTCTTCAATTCTTTTGTTAATTGATGATTTTATAATTTTGAGGTTATTTTAGTAGTAAACATTCTCTTCAATTAATTTCCAGTAAAACTTCTCCACACATTCTGAGATGATGAAATATTTTGTTTAGTCCTGAGGACATTAAGGTCAAATAGCTCAGGTTCCCAAGTGGGGACAGTGAATCATTAGTTGCTTGACTCTTGTTATTTTGTAAAATGCCAGTTTATAATATCTCCTGGTAATATGTTGGTGATTAAAGAAAATCATGCATGGTATGAATTTAACAGAGTGTATTTTTAACAATATTTATTATTATTGTATTTAACTTCCAGTCAATAATTCATTCACATAGAAATGTTGGTTGTTTTAAAAAATTTTTTAAAACAACATATTTTATTTCTTGACACAATTGTATATAATTTTTATTTACATGTTATTTTGAAATATATGAATTATGGAGAGGATAAGTTGATCTAATTAACACATTTTTACAGACTTATTTTCATGATGAGAGTGCTTAAAATTGATTGTCCTAGCAATTCTCAAGAATACAATGCATTGTCATTAACTATAGTCACCATATTTCATAGTAGATCTCTTGAAATTACTCCTCCCATCTATTCAAAATTTTGTTAGCTTTGTGAACATCTCCCCAAACTCCATTCTCACCTGTAGCCCATGGTAATCTCTATTCTATTCTCAAGTAGTTGTTTTAAATACATACTCTATCATTCATACCCACATAATCATTTTTATTATTTCAGTATTCTGTGGAAATTTGATCTTATTGGACAGCTGTCCTATCTTTGGCTTGTCAAAAGAGCAAATAGTCCCTAAGAAGCAGTGACTTCTGCAGCTTCTTGGTGAGTTTGCCAAACTTTCATACTTTCCATTTTATAAAAGACGATGTGGCCAAATGCCTTTAGGTACTTTATTACACACGGACAGCATTAACAAAAATCAGCATGGTGACATTCATTAATGTCAACAGGGGATGACACTGAATTAGAGCAAGAAGATGACTGGCACTATGAGTAGTGGGTTAGTCTGTTACTGAGAAGCTAACTCTAGACAACAATGAGGTGTTTGTACAGCTTGAAACTTTACCTTTGTGAGTCAAACTGAAATTCCCTTTCCTGACTAGCACCACAAAGGTAGAAAGGAAAGTGCCTTTTGGCATTGTCCTCTTCAAAAGAGGGTCTCCCATAAAGAAAGATAATTATTTCTATGGTAGCTCGTAGCAAGATTGCCTACCTCGACATGTTTCTATCAGAATCAGAGAGCATCCATCAAGTTTTGATTGACACTGTAGTTGAGCTTGCCTATATGCCCTATCTGGAGGCATAGGTGGTTACTGCCATGCCATCTCAGACCATTCACCTACGTGTGTAAAACTACTCTTTCCTCTTTTGTATTAATTGGAAATATCTTTACACAATTATATTTGGTCAAAATCTTGTCTGTGTTCCAGGTTATTTTATCTATGCTGTCACTGCTACCACCACCATTGTCACGAGAAAACTTAGAGCTTCACTGCCTTCCAGGCATATGTATAGCACTACGTAGTCATCATAGCAGACCTGTGTGATTCATTGCATTAATATTCCTAGTATATGGATGAGGAAACTGACACATGAGAGACATCCAGTAAGTCTTGAAGGCTCAATGTTGTTATGCAATCTTTTCAGAAAAAAAAGTTATCAGTGAAGTGTTAGCCCTTCATTCTGAACATCTGACTTCAGTGCATACTGTAATTAACCAGCCACCTAGACTAGCTAATAAGAATGTAAATCACTTTTATTCTATCTCTGTATCTTATAAAAACCAAGTACACAGAGGTCAGCCTGACTGGCTTTCAGTCCACTCTAATTCTAGGTGTACTATGTAGCTGCTGTTCTCCATCTTGTTCAAGATTAGCAGAAACCTTACAGTGAGCCTTCATTATTTTGCATCTTTTAATATTGCTTTTGATGAACTCACTTAGCCTTTATATTATTGGCTTATTTTGAAAAAAAAATCTTGTTAAAAGAACTCTATGAAAATCTTTGTTGATTGTGAACGATATTTGAGACCACTCAAACGATATTTGAGATCTATGTTATTTTATCATTTTTATATAAATATACTAGAGAAAGTTCTGCATCCCACTGCAGATTTTTTGAAAAATCAACTGGTTTCTCTGATAATTGTGAATAATTTAATTTGAACTTCCAGAACTTTTTTGAGGAAATCTCTCTTGGGCATTGTTAATTGGTGGCTTAGTAATTTTCTTAAAAGTTTTTCCTTTCATGGATAAATACATTGTCCTAAACAGGAAGCAAAATTCATCTGGGTTACTTTTTCTCCAGATATTTCAAACCTTTAGGATGTGCAATTTAACCTCAAAAATCTGTAATATGTCTTGAAAATAAAAGTATTCTTGACCAGACAGGTGTTTTTTCTCATTTTTTTTCTCAATGTAACATCCAATATTTGTAACACTGATTTCATTATCCATATTTTTCATTAATCAAATTGCTAAAACATAGATAGCCTAGGTTATGACCACATGTGAGGAAATGTATAAAACTGCAAAGTATTCCTTACTTCCTATTTTCATTGTTCTTTGCTCTGAATTTCTCAAATAATTGTTTTCGTCTGCTACTTAATTTCATTTTATATTATGTATCTAAATATCTGAACTCATTCTGAAGTAAAAGTAAATAATTGATAATAAATGTCAAATTATAACTTGTTCTTCTAGTTATAGAGCTATTTCTATTATCACCTTTTATACCCAGAATTCATGATAGAACAATCATGGTATAAAAAGCTTTTTTTTTTTAAGTAGAGTTTTATTATATCAAATACTGTGGAACTTGGTTTGCATTTTGACTTTACATAAACTGTACCATTGAGGCTAGGTGAAGAAAAAAGTGTTTTTCTCAAAATTATTTTTATATTGTAATAAGATTCTGAAACAAGTGTGCATTATTAGGGCAATTGAATTGTCTTAAACATTTTCGACTCATACCACAAGTTCACAAAATCAGCCTCAGGCACTGAAAAACTTAAAAGCCAGTCTGATAGTGTTTCTTACAAATATTCTTTGAATTTTATGACTTGTCTCCCACATGAGGCGTAATAGTTTCAATGTTCTAATTAGTACTTGTGTATATTGCTATTACTTTGTCTCTTTAATCACATTATTAAGACTGTTATGGAGATTCCTTATAGAATCACACTTTATAATAGTGTTTCTAATTTGAATATGTCCTTTTTTATGTTGTCTGATTCTGAAACATCATAAACTCTTTTTATGGGTCCTTTGATAGTACTCACTTTCCTTCTTTATGCTTGATTAGAACATACAGTACTAAGTAATAAAGAAATTTCCTGAAGCTTTAGAGTTTTAGCATCAGGAAAAAAATTGAACTTCCTTTCCCTCATGTTTCAATGCTGGGACAGTCAAGGCATTTTAAATTGGCACTGTTTTTGAAGGTATACAAGGAACTCAGGTGAATTGATATTTAACTATTTTTTTTAAAAATTCAAACCTGATAGTCATGAGCAATGATAGTCTTTAAGACTCTCCTCTATAAATACTAACCTTTTATAAGCTGACATGAATTAATGTATAAAGAAATTCTTTACTGTTTTATGTTGACAGCCAAATAACACCTTGAAGAAAGTGAACTTATGATACTAATACTTCCAAAAATGGATTTCAAGATCATTGACTAGAACAGTCTCTTTTTGTTACCATTTTTATTATAAAGGAAAATAAGTAGGAGAACTGAAAATGGAAGTTTTCCAAAAACTTTGTTATATGTCTTGACCCATATGAACTCAGGAATACCTTTACAATAATCTTTTCTTACACAAATAATATTAGTCTTAATCTTAAACTTTCAATTGTACAGCCAATCACTTGGAATAGGCCTCACAAACTTTAATACAGATTTATTTTGATGTAGCAAGAACACCTTTAAAGCTTTAAGTGCATTTTAGTTTAATTTTGACTATTAACAGAATGAAAACTTATTTCTCTACCACTTATTTATTTCCCTCTTGTAACCTTACAAATACTGATATAAAACCATTTCAACCCCAGCTTTGTCTCCCATTAACCTAGATACACTTTTGAAATTGTCAACATTACAATCACAATACACTTGCAGATTGATTTCCCAGACTTTAAAAACTTATAGAATAGGACTCAGTTCTGTTTTGTCTATGTCCTTTCATTTTTGAAATAGAATTTGGTTCACAATTGCGGATTTAGCAAATAAAAATACAGGACCCCTCGTTTAAATTTATACTTCACGTAACAAATGATATTTTAGATGTATTTAGTTCCATGAATTGTTTGAGACACACTTATACTAAAATATTTATTTTTGCAATTTCAAATGCTAATTAACCGTGAATCTGGTTACCTTAACTTGGCAAAAATACAGAATAACTGCTAACCACTTAAGTTCTCAAAGTGAAAAAGCATGAGTGGAGGAAAGCTGTTAAGCACTTGTAATTTTCAGAGTGTCCTTCTCACTCTGTTCCCATGTTAGCATTATGTGATTTAACATGTAGTCAAAAGTCAATAGTCATAGTCAATGGACTACTCTTAAAAGTTCAGCTTTAAAAGAGAGTCCATGAAATATGAAGCAATAACTCACATAACATCCACTTATATCAAAGATCAGAGAATGATAATTCTCAATAGTGTAAAATGTGGAACTTTAGTTGAGCAAATAGATGATGTGAAATTATGCAAGCGGTGGAAGAATGAAAGAGGAGAGAACTACCTGACATAGCATACAACTGCAGAGAAGTCAAGTCACAGCTCATCAAGTGACCCCAATAGACAACCTAGCAGATCGTCAGCAAGAGTACAGAGCACACATCTAGAGCTGTGATTTGATGTTCATTAACAAGCTGAGAAAATCTGTGGAAAAAGCAGATGAATAGTAGGGTAGGGTTAAAATTGCACATACCTGACCCCATCTCTGGAGATTCAGTATATTTTTATATTTTAGTATTTTTTCAGCTTTATTTAAGTATATAATTCATAGATAAAACTTTACATATTTAAGGCTTATAACTTCATATTTTATATATATATACATTGCAAAATAATAAAAGAATCAAGGAAATTTAGCACATCCATTACCTCACATAGTTACCATTTGTGCCTGTGTGTGTGTGTGTGTGTGTATGTGAGTGTGTGTGTGTGTGTGTGTCTACATGTGTTGGTAAGAACAGAGAATATCTACCCTTGTAGCAAATAGATAATATAATATTGTTAACTCTTGTCATATTGTTATCCCTTAGATCACCACATATTCATTTCACATAAATGAAACTTTGTACCCCTTGACCAACTCATTCCTCACGCCCCAGGCCCTGACAACCACCATTCCACTTCCTACTTCTAAGAATTTGACATATATGAAAACAACATTAATCATCATCAGTGCTCAACATCACTCAACATCAGGGGACTGCAAGTCCAACCCACAATGACTTATCACCCCATAACCTTGGAAGTCTACTATCAAAAAGAAAAAAATAAGATAAGAAGTCTGAAAGAGGATGAGGAGAAAAAGGAATCCCTGGTGCACACTGTTAGTAGGAATATGATTGATATAGTCACATAGAAGACAGTATTCAGGCCCCTCAAAAATTAAAAAATACAGCAGGCATAATTTTTAAAGTACCAAAAGGGTTTTAGTTTGTAATCACAGACAAGATCTCTGGAAAGATTTGCACTGTTTCAAATATTTTAGTAGTAGTATAATTTTTCCCCAGTGTGCCACTTCAGTTGTAAGGGTCCCTATTTAATGATTTTTTTGTATATTTCACAGATGTGTAGAATTAAATTTTTGTATATATACATGTATGTTTGTGGGTGTGTACATGAATATACCATAAACGTGAGATAAAGTTTTATTAGTTAAAACTTTATTAGTTTTATTTCTTAAACTTTATTTTTCTCCATTTGTAGTTTCAGGAAGAATTTTTGTGAATCTGGATGGGGTTGTTTCCCATGTATTCTCCTTAGACAAGGTTCATGAAGGTAACATGCCCTGAGTTCTCACACATACTCCAGTGTTTCTTTTCTTCTCTTTTAAAATGACCAGTGATTTCATCTTGACTTGTTATAGGATGGTTCACTTCTGACCCTTCCTCTCATTAGTTGGGAGATGCTACTCTATTCTCATTTAGCTCCTGGTGTTGGAGAAAAAAAAACATAAAAGTTTAATGCAAATGTCTCTGTTAATAAGTTTTCTACCTAAGAGGCTGAGAGAGATTCTCTATATACTTAAATATCAAAACTGTAAAAAGTTGCATTCTAATGAGTTACAAAATTTGTGTTGAATTGAAAGTACATATTAGTTTAGAAATGGTCTATTTTGTGATATTTAGGTACCCAATCAAAGAAAATTCTGTTCAATCCATAATATATCATGAAGAATTTATAATAAATGTTCAACAAGAAGACTGAAGTTCCACTGAGAAAACCAGCTGGCCACTGAGAAGGTCCACACATGGTTGTACCTAACTTGGAGATGTCACCTCTATCCACAATTTGAGCTTTATATCTGAAAAAATTGCTTTTGTTGTTCATCCAAAGTTGTCCATACCTCAGATTGTACTTCAATCTGAAAACTTCATAAAACATGAAGTATATGAAATAGAATATCGATATATTAAAATACAATAAGTGACTTTCTTCGTTAGAGAGGACCTTTCAACTTACCTATGTTTAGAGTATTCCAAGCATATGAGAGATAAGGAGGAAAAAGTAAGAAAATTATGGCATATGTAAGGAAAATGATTAAAATAAGAATCTGTATTCATTACAGTGTCAATTTAGTCACTGTAAAAATGTGGACAGTGGCTTGAATAATGTATAAATTTCACAAAAGTATTTACCAAACATTTTTTTTTTATTCTTTTATTTACTTATTGATTCATTGAACACAAATGGAGTACAGCTATTGTTTCACTGTTTGTACGCAAGGTAGAGTCACACCATCTGTGCATTCATGCATGTACACAGGGCAATGGTATCTGTCACACATTCTGTTATTAATTTTACCCCAAACATTTTTATATGCTTGCTCTTTCAGCCTCAATGGCAGCTTCTATAATCAGGTTCTAAAAAGTATCACAGCTCTCACCACCACATCTACTTTCTAGCCAGAAAGAAAAGAAAGACAAGGGAAACCTGTTCCTTTCCAATTAGAGCATGTCCAGAACTTAAGTTCATCACTCCTGCCTAAATCTCATTAGTCAAAAAATATTTATGTGAATATATATAGTTGCTTGAAAGCAAAGAAAACACGATATTTTTACAATGGCTTATATATCAAAGTGTTACTGCAAAAGAAAGGAAAAAATAGCAATTTCTTCTGCAAGCAGTATGGAGCATATGCTGGAAACAGAAAACAGGGAAAGGAAGATACTGCTTAGGAAATGCTGCTTCATATATTCATCTCGCTTTTCCTTAGATAAAGTGCTCAGCAAAAGAGAATGGATTCCAATCATTAAAAAATATACCGTAAAGATTTTACTCTATGGTCTTAGGCTGACCACATTTCAAAGACTAAAGTCATTAATTAGAAATGGCATTTCTTTTGGATCTAAAAGAAGGTTAATAAATTCAAATTTGGCACATTGAGTTTTTAAAATCATGAAATCCATTTTGTGTTGTTTTGTTGAATATATATTCATGTAAATTAGCATTATTTTTGTTTATACTTTATTTAACAATAAAATGGTGGATTGCTCCATAACACAATTAAATTATTAGAACAAGATCTAGCTCCCATGGTTAATGAAAATATAATTAGTATTGCTTGTGCTACATGTAGCTGAAAAGAGTTGTAAATCCTATTAATCCTTCTTAGTTCACAAATTATTGACCTGATAGGCAATAATCTCTTAGCTTTATTGTGTCAATTTAGCTAAAATGTTTGAACACTGAGCTAAAAATTTCTCCCTATTATTTAAGTTACAAAAGATAATTTGTCAATGAAGAATAGAAAATCCAACAGGAAAGAACTTTACAGAATTATGAATAAGTTTATGCATATGTATATATGTATGTATATGACAGAATAAACAACATATTTGAATAAAAATATTTGGATTAAAAACTAAGACATTCTATCATATATTCTCAAATTTCTGTGTATAACATATAACCAAAATATCTTAAGTATTTATATACACACAATTATATTAAGAGCTCTATTTAGTCATATTGGAATAATCTGCACCGACTGTCAAACTTTGAAATTTTCTTATGCCTTTCCAGTCAGATTAAGAGTATAATATAGAGGTTATATGTTGTAGTAAAATTAATCAAATCTGGAGTAAAGACCCTAGCTTTATATTCTAGAGATCTCCAATATCAACAGTGTGACTTTACTTGCATTTTAAAACCTGGATATACATACAGTTTCCCATCTGTGAAATATGGTTAATAATGGCACGACATACTGTTGTAAGGATTGATTTACAGTTGCTCTAATTCTCACTGAACATTAGCTGAATGTGAGTGCTAAACACTACTTCATGTTACTTCATATTTCCTGAAGGCTCACTCCAACTTTACAGTGGACCCTTTATTTGGATACTTGTCACTTCGTCTTATGATGTGTGTTGAAATGTTATATTAATGTTTTGGATTGTATGCCTTAAATGCCTCTGTTCCTAATTGTAGGTATGATACATTTATACATATATCTATACATGTTAGCTCTTTCCTTTAGATTCTTTTCTGTCATATACTCCTGGAAATAATATTTAGCATTTGGTTTTGTTTGGCTTTGTCCCTTGGCCCATGGCAGCACTGAAAAGTTATGAAACCTGCAGGAGGTAGGGCCTAATGGGAGGTTTTCAGCCACTGCGGTTCTTAAAGTTTTCCAATGGTGTTCCTCTACCATGTGTTCCTGCCTTGGTTTACTGCCTCTCTGTGGGGAGCCATCCATGTTTAGCAGAATCAGGCTTGGCTGAGCCATGGGATACAGAGGTCTGGCTCCTAGGAACTGGCCATCATGAGAGACTGTTTCAGAGAGCCAAGGAGTAAATGGCCCTGTACAGAGGTGGCTCACCCCTGAGGATATGCTAATTCTCTAAGCACCTGGCTTCCCTAACTCCACCCCATCCTGTTCCTCACAGAAGAAACCCCTCCCAATCAGGGCCCCTTTACCTGTGTGACTATAAATAAAGGTGAAGGTGGGGTCCTCAATCTTATTGGATGCCAGATTTGGTATGGCCTGATCTGTCACACCCCCTCATCATTTGAAAAGAGTTTTGGCTCTTGTGTTTATTGATTAGATAAGTTTATTAGTAGTTAATTGATCTCTGCCACCAGCCTCTTCCAACAGAAACTCTTCCCCTCATCCACGTGGGATGTGGAAAACCCGCCATACCTCTCAAAGACCTAAAAGCAATAAGCCATCTCACCATGTCTGGGGCCATATCTCATGGACCCCTGAGCCAAAACACGTTTCACTCCAAAAGTTGAAAAGCTCAGGTATTTGTTATAATAGTGGAAAACTGGTTCAATAGCCTTACAATATAAAGTTTACACTGTCATTTAATTGAGAAACAGTATTCAGTTCATTAGTTGTACCTGTTTGTAGTGCTGAATCCACATCTTAATGTTTTAAAGATATTGGCTCACACAAATAGTCTTTGAAAGGAGGTTTTTTAAAAAATAAATATGGAAAATGCATTTAAACAGATGAGTGATCACTAATATACACTATCATTTTGTAATGTCAGCAGCATTCAATTGTATTAATGCCAATTGAAGGGAAAATTAATCATATGTCTTTCAGTTACAAATTATAGACATTCAACTCAGGTTTGCTTACACTGAAGAAGGAATTTATAAAGTCATGTAAATGGGAAATTTACAAAACTATCATTACTAATTTTTTATAGGCATGAATACTTTGTCTAAAAAAGAATAGAGTAATTTAATGGGCCAGGTCTAGACCATGTGCTCTTCTTGTGGCTTCATTTACAGAGGAGGATATATAAAGAATGGTAGGAAAGTATATTCCAAAGTAAATGCCTGGTGGCAAAATAAATATGTGTCCTCTTCATGGGGTAATCACCTGTCCTGTAATATTTTGTTTATGTTGAATAATAATTTTCTATATAATTACCATATTAGTTTTCTATTGTTGCCATGACACATTACCACATACATAGTGCTCTAAACAACACAAATGTATTTTGTCATGCTGCCTGTAGTAAGAAGACTGAAATGGTGTGGGTGCTCTTTTTAGGCTCATTCTCTTGCCAGGCTAAACCCGAACTTTTAGGCAGGGCTGTAGTTCTCATCTGATACCCAAGGTTCTCTTCCAAGCTCACTGATGGCTCACAATATTCACTTAACATTTCACACCTCTGTTACTCCCTCTTTCTACCACACTTCAGACTGCTTTCAATGCAAATTCAACACTATCTTTTCTTGGCTTCAAAGGACCTGTTTGTTCCCAGTGGTTTATAAGGTCATGGTTTTGTCTACAGGATCATCAGAAATACAAGCTTGGGTTATTTCTCCATCATAGACTCCTGCCATCCCTCCATTGATAACATTTTATTCAGTTGTCTGCTCCTATAACAGTTTTCATGAGCTGAAGGTGCCATGTCTTCCTACTCTTCACTGATTTAGCATCATGTGAAAATGATTTAGCAGTTTGTGAAAAATTTCCATGTTCCCTTAAAAACTTAGATCAAAATGTAATTATCTGCAAGAAACTTCCTTGCTCCCCATTTGATTTTAGAGGTCTGTTGTTTATACTCCCATAAACAGAAAGTTAATTTGTGGATTTATCTATTACTTTTGGTAATGGACTTATTTGGTCTTTGTTTTTGCTCCCTAGGTGGCCACTGCATATAGAACTTGGTGTCAGTACCTAGCTTGTAGTGGCACAAGCTTGTAGAGCCAAACTTAATTTTTATAAGAAACATGATAGGATGAGTAAAGCCCTCCCAAAGCTGGTTACATCCTAATCTCCAGTTGGTTACCTTGAAAGATGAAAGGAGAATTAGCAGATATATATATATATATATATATATATATATACTAAGAATCTTGATGGATAAGTCATTCTCAATGATTAAAGTGAGTCCAATATAATCACAGGGAATTAAGAGCAAAACGAGGCTCAAAGAAAAAGAGGTGACCATGAAAACAGAGGTTGGAATGATGTCTTTTGATGATGATGAACAAGGATAGAAGGATGATTACATCTTAGTATTTTTATTTTTTGGCTGATTTTTAAATTTATATTTGTAAATCATTGCCTTTATTCAAAGATTAATTCAGACACCATAAAATGCTTTATTTATATATTGATGGGCATTTCTGAAAATATTCCAAAAGTATACTGTACTTGTTTCAGTCAACTTTTCTTTGCTATGATGACACACCTTACCAGAACAACAGTAGAGGAGGGAAGATTTATTTGGGGGCTCACAGTTTCAGAGATCTCAGTCCGTAACAGGCTGGCTCCATTCCTTGTGGTTCAAGGTGAGGCAGGACATCATGGTAGGAGAGTGTGGCAGAGCGAAGCAGCTCACGTAAAGATTAGGAAGCAGAGAGAGGGAGAGACTCCAATCTCCAGATACAAAATACATACCCCATAGCCATGCCCCCAATGAACCGCTGCCTCCAGCCATACCCACCTTCCTCCAGTTACCACTCAGTTAATCCCATCAAGGATTAATTCACTGATGAGCTTCAGGCTATAACAAAATCATTTCTCCTCCAATCCTTCTTGCATTGTCTCACACATGGGCTTTTGTAGGACACATAACTTCCAAACCATAACAATATTGTCAAAAAATCGTTCAAGAAATAAAGACATAGAATCATTTAGTAAAAGAACAACAAACCACTTGTACAGAAGCACTGTAAGTAAATAGAATTATAGATAACAGTTTTACTAACAGAATAAGAGCACAATATAACAAGCTTATTTTTAAGGATACATGTTTTCTAAATGTTCTGAGTTTATATACCACATTAAATTGTTTTACTATAATTTCCGATTCTGCTGTCAGTAATCCACTTGGGCAGTAAACATGTTGTCTTTTGTCTCTAATATATTTATTTTAAGTTACTCTCTGATAACATTTCCTAATTGGAGAAGTTATTGTAACAGTTGTTTGCAAAATAAAATCAACTATTCATGTATAAGTAACAAGTGAAACTAATTGACAATCTTTCTGTCACAGTTGATTTCAGACATCTCTGTAATGAATCCTTTGGATAATTAAATGCATAAATCCTTAGTAAAATAAAATAACTGTATTTATAAGACAAATATTGGTTAATTCTGTATAAAATAGTGAGAAAAGAGCAATGGGAGAATTACTGAATAAACTGTTAAAAATAACAAGCCTAAAAAGGCAATTAAAAATATATATATATATAAATGAAAGTGAATATTAGCATCTAATTTTATTCTCATAATGTACTTAAAATTATAAATGATGTTTAGCTATAAAATAATATTATATATGCAATTGATTTAAATTTAAGAAAACAAATATGAAAGGGGATATTTAGTAAATATGAAGAGAAATATTTAATATACTAAGTCAAATGTATTTGATTTAATCATATATTTAAATATGATGTACTATGGGATATACGTTATTAATATGCATACACACTTAATTATCATTTAATCTTACAAAGGAGAAAATAAAGATATTTTGTATCATATTTTAATGTCATTTAATAGTAAGAATGAATTCTTACCTTGTCACACCTTTCTGCCATGATGTACGACCTCATATTGAGCCCAGAGTAATAGACTTGGCTGACCATGGACTGAACCTCTGAAACTCTGATCCTGAAGTAAACTTTTGCTCCTCTAACTTGTCACTGTCAGGTGTTTTGTTCACAGCAATGGAAGGCTAACACACACACATATCTGAATTCTCTGTTCTCTCATGGTCTTTCCTTAGTTTATTTAGAGTGTAAAAGAAAGAGAGAAAGTGCTCCCTGGTGTGTCATCTTCTAAAGACACTAATCCTAGTGGAACATGGTTCCTCCCATATGGACTCATTTAATATTAATCAGTGCTTCAGAGACCACATGTCTAAATGCAGCCACCTAGGGGATTAAGTCTTTAATATATGGAATAAATTTTGTGTTACACAAACATTCAATCCTTAACAGGAAACTATTTCAAAACCACTACAATTGTATTAAATAATGACATAGAGAACATATGACCTATTGAAGAAAGAAAAAGAAATGCAAAAGAAGAACAAAATGAATAAAATATTGCTTATGTAATTATAAGTTCATTGGAAGGTAATAACATAATGAGCCTACAAGCAAAGGAGCATAGATTTTGAAAGCAATCAATGTGATTTATCCAATCAGAAGCAGAGGGAGATGCATCAATGAATTATGAGATGGAATCAACAGTAAATGGAGTACCAGAGGATAAAAGAGAAATAAAGGAGTAGAAAAAGTGTTTGAATGAAATTGGTAATTTAAAAAAAATTGTTTTTGAGGGTGTACCAGGGATTGAACTCAGGGGCACTCAACCACTGAGCCACATCCTCAGCCCTATTTTGTATTTTATTTAGAGCCAAGGTCTCACTGAGTTGCTTAGTGCTTTGCCATTGCAAAGGCTGGCTTTGAACTCTGGATCCTCCTACCTCAGCCTTCCGAGCTATTGGGATTACAGTTGTGCACCACCCCACTAGGCTTTTTTTTCCAAATTTGATTTAAGAAATCATGTAATGATTTCAAGAAGTAAAAAAACAACAACAAAAACAGAAACACAACCATGAAGAATGAATTTAGAGAAAAATCACATCCAGTTATATTTTGACCAAATTTCTAAAAACTCGAGGAGAAATTATTAAGGTAGGCAGAAGGAAAAAAAGATATATTGTAGGGAACAATGAAGATACTAACTACCTTCTCATTAAAAACAGTGCAAGCCCAATGATAATAGCAGGGTACTTACCAGAATAAATGAATTTAGCAAAGTAGCAGGATGTAGAATTAACACCCATAAATCAATTGTGTTCCTACACATCAGTGATGAATCCACTGAAAAGAAATTGGGCGACTACCCCATTCACAATAGCCTCAAAGAAAATAAAACATTTGGGTGTCAATCTAACAAATGAGGTGAAAGACCTCTACAATGAAAACTACAGAACACTACAGAAAGAAATTGAAGAAGACCTTAGAAGATGGAAAGATCCCACATGCTCTTGGATAGGCAGAATTAATATCATCAAAATGGTCATACTACTAAAAGTGCTGCACAGATTTAATGCAACTCCTATGAGGTCTCCAATGATGTTCTTTATTGAAATAGGAAAAGCAGTCATGAAATTATTCGGGAAAATAAGAGGCTCACAGCCAAAGCAATTCTCCATGAGAAAAGTGAAGCAGGAGGCATCACAATACCAGACCTTAAATTATAGTACAGAGATATAGTAACAAAAATGGTATTGAATTGGCACCAAAGCAGACACGAAGATCAATGGTACAGAACAGAAGACACAGAGACAAACCAACATAAATAAATAATTTCACACTAGACAAAGGCACCATAAAATACATCATAGAACAGATAGCCTCTTCAACAAATGATGCTGGGAAAACTGGAAATCCATATGTACAAAATGAAATTAGACTGCCATCTCTCACCCTGCACAAAACTCAACTCTAAGAGGATTAAGGACCTAGGCATTAGACCAGAGAATGTCTGTCTACATGGAGAAAAAGTAATCCCAAATCTCCAACATGTCAGCTTAGGAACCAAATTACAAAACAAGACTTCTAAAGCACAAGAAGTAAGATCAAGAATCAATAAATAGGCTGATATCAAACTAAAAAGCTTCTTCACAGCAAAGGAGGCAATCAAGAACATGAAGAGAGAGCCTACAGAATGGGAGAAATTCCCCATCTTCACCTCAGATAGAGCATTAATCTTCAGATATAAAAAAAGAAAATAAAAAAACAATACCAAAAAAATCAACAAACAACAACAACAAAAACCCCAAATAACTCAATCAGTAAATAGGCAAAGGAACTGAACAGGCACTTCACAGAAGAAGGGATGTAAGTGGTCAACAAATTTATGAAAAAATGTTAGACATCACTAGCAATTAGATAAATGAAAACTAAAACTACACTGAGATTTCACTTCCCTGGAGTAGAATGGCAATTATCAATACAAGTAACAATAAATTGTGGTGAGGATGTGGGAGCAAGGGTACACTCACACATTGTTGGTGGGGCTTCAGATTGGTGCAATCACTATGGGAAGCAGTATGGAGATTCCTCAGAAAGCTTGGAATGAAACCACCATTTTACCCAGGTATCTCACTCCTTGGCATATACCCAAAGTACTTAAAATCAGCATACTCTAGTGATGTAGCCACATCAATTTTCATAGCAACTCAATTCACAATAGTTAAGCTATAGAATCAACTTAGGTGCCCTTCAATATTTGAATGGATAAAGAAAATGTGGTACATATGTACTATGGATTATTACTCAACTATAATGAAGAATGAAATTACTGCATTTTCTGGCAAATGGATGGAACTGGAGGCTATTATACTAACTGAAATAAGCCAATCCCCAAAAACCAAAGGCCAAATGTTTTGTCAGATCTGTGGATGCTGATTCACAATAGGCAGGGGTAGGGAAGAGTTCAGACTCACTTGACTGGATAGAGGGGAATGGGAATGGGAGAGGCAGGAGAATAGATTGCACATAACTTTCCAATGTACTCCAATGTGGAGTAAATGACCAGTGTAACTCCACATCATGTACAACCATAAGAGAAGGAACTTATACTCCATGTATGTATCATATGTCAAAATACATTCTAGCTGGGCACAGTGGCACACCCCTATAATCCCAGGGGTTCAGGAAGCTGAGGTAGGAGGATAAAGAGTTCAAAGCCAACCTAAGCAGCAGTGAGGCCCCAAGTAACTCAGTGAGACCCAGTCTCTAAACAAAATACAAAATAGAATGGGGGATGTGGCTCAGTGTTTGAGTGCCCCCTGAGTTTAATCCTCAATACCCACCCCAAAAATACATTCCATTGTCATGTATAATTAGAAAGAATAAAAGAAATCAATAGAAGACAAAGCAGGATAAATGTGAATGGAATCATGTCTGAGTTGATCAGTGTTAAAAGACTGAGAGTGTCAAAAGAAATAAGAAATTTCTGCAAATAAAATATTACACAATTCGCATAAAATATTAACACATATACACGTATAATTCAAATACACAAAATTAAAATACAATGGACAACAATCTCATCTGAAGGTATATATATATGGAGGCTACAAGAGGGTGAAGAGTAGAATAAAATACATACTTTGGTGAAAGAAAATAAAATGCCAATCTCAGATTCTACATCCAGTATAAAAAATTTTCTTATAAATTAAGTAATTCATTGCAGAAGACTGGTGCAATAAGAAATGCCCAAAGATTTTTTTTAACCTGAAGGAATTTATCCCAAACCATATTTATAGGGTGGAACAAAGAATTTCAGGAATGGTAAGTGTGTAAGGTACATATGAAGGACTATTTTCTCTTTTAGTTTCTTTAATATATGGTAAGAATTCTAGGAAAAATATAGCATTGACTCATGTAATATGACAGTTATAGCACAGAAGATGACTGGGGATATGTAAACCTAATGCTTACAAGAGGTTTGCTTTTATGTGAGTTACTATAGTAGAAAATCAAATTAACTAAAAAATTTAATGAATGCACATCATCCTTAAAGTAAACAAAACCTCCAAAATGCTGTGTATGATTGAAATCACCGTATAAAAATCAGAACATCATTGTAAAATACTTAGTAATCTAAACTATATTGGGAAAGAAATGACAACAAAAGTGGAGAATGCACACAGAAAATATATAACGGAAGACCTGTATATGATCATTACATGAAATTATTATGGACATACAATGTAATGAAAAGTTAGAAGCTTGCAGAATGTATAAACTAAAATCAATGCCTATATATATGCTTTCTACAAGAGAACACACTAAGTAGAAAAGCTATAAATAATTTGAAAATAAAATTTAAAGAAAAAAGATATTCTAACCTTATGGCAAACCTAGGAAGCCTAGGTATTTAATGTGGGTCAGCATATTTGTCAAGAAAAATATTTTCAGAATGAAAAAAGAATGCTTGATGATGATAGTTCATCAGATACAGTAATCATATATGTGCATGTGATTTATTATAGAACTTCAAAATCCATGAAAAGAATTGACAAAGTTAAAGGGAGAAATAGACAATACCATTATCCATAAACCCCTATATGATCAATTGATTGAACAAATAGAAAAAGTCATATACATATGTGATTTAAAAACAGTATCAAACTGACAACATTAATATCTATAGAACAATACATCCAATCAAAATCCCAAAGACATTTTAAGTATCAAGATTAAAAGTGAAAGGTTGGGACTAAGATAAACCATGCATAATTAATCATAAATAAGTTAATGAAGTCACATTTATATACATCAAAGTCTGACAAGGAATACTACTAGAAATAAAGACATAAAAATGAAAGCATCAATTCATCAAAGAGATATAACAAACCTATGTCTGTATGCAACTATTATTCAGATGTTCAAAATACATGAAACAAGATTAAACATAAAGAGAAATCGATAAAACTGTAGTTACTATCATAGATGTTAATATTCTTTCCGTATTTGTTTGAATTAAAAAGTGAGGATATAGATGATTTGAAGCCAATAAATAAAGAGATTGACATTATAGATACTCAACAAAAACTGAATACATTGTTTTAACAATGAAAACATAGACCAGATGATCATAATAAATAGGTATTAAAATTTTTAAAGAAATTACACAGGTAAGGTTCTTAGATCATAATGGAATTCATGATAAATTTATAGTAAAAAGTCATTTGGAAAATTCTCACATTTTCTGGAAATTAACATGCTTCTTAATAATTCCTCAGTCAAGAAGGAATTGAAAAGATAAATAGAAATATTTCTAACTGAATGATAATGAAAAAGTCACATAATAAAACTCATGGGAAGCAGTTAAAAAGTAATTATTAAATCTACATCTTATATTGAGAGAAGAAAAATTTTAAACCAATGATTAAGTACCTACCTTACAAAATTATAAAAAGGAGAATAAATGGAACACATTCTAAGTGGAATGAAGGAAATAAATTAAAAATGAATATTAATGAAATAGAAAAAAGGAAAAGAAATAGATAAACAGCCATAAATTGGTCTCTAAAGTCATTAATAATATTGATATACTGCTAACAAAGAATGAAATAAAATAATGACAAATTACAAATATTAACGATATATGAAATGACATCAGGGTAAACCATGTAGACCTTAAAACTATAATCAATAAATTTTATAACAAGTTGATCAAATAAGTTAGTAGTTTAGGTGGAAAGAATTATACACTAAAAAATATTTTGAAAGTAAAATAGCAGCATTATATGTTTACAGTAAGGTCGCATGGCCTTCTCATTCTCTACAAGTAGGAAGCAGACCTTTACAAATAAATCAGTTGAGGAAAATAGATCCAGGAAAACTGTGCCTCTCATTTACCTTTCTTCTCTGCACTATACAGATTTATTTGACTAACAAATAATTTGTACAGTTGTAGAAATTTTGCTGAGAAAGCCCTCACAGTCTGCTTGGTTTGTATCTGGTACCTTATCTTATATTCAGCTAATGTTCGCAGTGTGCGATATTTATCTTTTAAGTTTAAAATTTTATTATCAAAATCTTTCAATGACAATGAAATTATCAAAGTTAGCTTTTGGTAACTGTAGCCATCAAGAAATTGAATTGTAGAGAATATTCCAGCTCTCTCTAATGCATTCTGAATCATGCACCCACCTAATTGCTGCTGATGGAGATTAGCAAATTGTTTTATTTTAATAGTAACTAAGAAAAGCTTTACTCCGTTTGATCTTCTTCTTGTATTGAGACAAAGTGAAGACAAGATGTAGATTTGTTTTTCCTCCTAATGAAAAATCCTGCTAGTCAAATACTGGACCCATCCAATACTGGATCAACATGATGAATTAGTACTATGAATATGCACGCTATGTTTCTGAATAATCAAGAAAACAGAAGATTTTTATGATGCAGAAGGAGTATACTGTAAAAGGTCCAAGACTGAAGTTCTAGATAACTTATATATTCCTTTACCAAAAGAAGTAAACAGGACTTTGCCCATGGCCATGAACTCTATACAGAGCTAGTTTTTCCTTCAACTTCATTGCATTTCTCATGTACAAATTTCTTTCTTAGTCTATGTAGCACAGCAACAACTATAAATCATGCTGAGAAAAATTTTACTCTTTTATTTTGAAAAAGATAACCTCATTGTGACTTGTTGTGTGTGAAGACTGTTTTTTCTGACTAAAATTTAGGAAAATGTCAAGGAATTGGACAAAGTTATTATTGTCCATGTGTAGATGTTCACTTATGAACTGCAATGGTAGTATTTAGATGAATAATCAAAGATGCACATAATTTTTGCATTATTATAAATTTATTTCAGTAATACTTTTACTTGCCTTCTTTTTCAACAAAATCACTATGTTAATCAAGATTTGCACATGATATGTATTCTATTGACAGACATGCCAAATTATACAAACCATTCTGTTGTGTTAAATTTGGGGAGATTTTGCTGCACTGAAGCAGCTGCAATTTATAGTCAATATCATTTCTTAAAGCAACATTTACATTGAGGAATTTTCCATGATTTTGATGTATTGTATTCAAACATTAAGTAGTTAAAGATGAATTATTGTCAATAAGACTTATAAAACATTTTATTTTTATATAGTTATGATCCTTTTATCATTAATTGTACACTCATTAAAAATACTAACTATACCCACAACGATAGATTAGATGAGTGCTTTTTTCAAATTTTTCAATATTCATATAACAAACAAAACAAAAAATTAGAAAATATTGCTCAACTTGTTCAAATCTCTCATCAATGGAAATGATATTTTTATCTACAATATCCAGTTCTAAAATGTATGGAAATTACTTTGAAAATGTTAGTCCATGTGGTTCTTGTGGTCAAGCAAATATTTTTGCTTCCCCATTTTTTTCCTTATTTTTATTAAGATGATGTATTAATTTCATAGTAACATATAATTTCTTAGATTTTAAAATAAATGTTTCCAAAAAATATAATTATTTTGAGGGGGCTGGGGTTGTGGCTCAGTGATAGAGCATTTGCCTAGCATGTGAGAGACACTGGGTTAAATCTTCAGCATCACATATAAACAAATGAATTAAAATATAGGTCAATCAACCCCTCAAAAACATTTAAAAATATTTAATTATTTTGAAAAAACATAACATATTTAGATCTGTTGAAAATTTTGTAAAATTTTCTAATATAAAATTATTTTCTTATTTTCTAATAAGTCGCTGTTCATAACCACATAACTATAGATAATTCAGGGCCAATTGAATTTCAATAATGTCAAAAACCATAATTTCCTGTGCTTTAAATAATCATCTCATTTTGATTACATTTACTGCATAATGCATTTGGTGTAAATCAGATCTCATCCTGTTAGGGTTTAGTTGGCATACTTACTGTTTATCTGCAAGTGGTTATTAGGTCACATATGTGTTATAGATCTTTCATTTTGTATGTTTTACATTCTTTCCCTATTTTATGTGTAAACATAAAACTAGTAAAAACCAAAGTTCTTTGGGCTTCAACTATCTGTTGAGAGGTAGTAATTTAGTCTAAAAAGAATGTGACCATGTCAACATGCAGATATTTTCATATTTTCTTACCATAATATTATTTTCCATTCATCTCAATTATTTGAAAGTTTTCAAATGTATTGACAAAGGCATGTAATTGCATAGTGACTTTTTAAAAGACCCAAATCACTTTTTTTTCTATTTTTCCCTCTTTCTATTCTTTTTCTGCCTGCCTGCCTGATTTCTTTCCATTCTTCTCCCTTTCCTTCTTCCCTCATTTTCTCCTTCCTTTCTTCCCCTTTCTTTCTTTCCAGTCCATTTCTTGGTTAGTATATCAATTAGGGTGCTTCAATTGAGAAATCTCCAGATATCTTCTCATTCTAAAAAGATATTATTTTATATTATCTATATAAGTCTAGTTTTCATTTAATATTATGTTAGCTTTTAAGCCCCTTGTTTCACAATATGGCTACAAAAAAAAGCATGTGTCAGTTTAATTTCCTATTGTATTGTCAATTTCTTCCCAAAAGAATTGATCTATTTGTGTATGCCTCTACACTCACAATGATTGGTATTATGATTAGAGAACATCGTTCAATAAATTCTGGATTCCATCTGATGTGTACACAACCATATTAGATTAAAGGTTTTTATAGAAACAATGGCTGTAACTGTAAATCAAATCATAGTCATAGCAACCTCCTATTAACTGAGAAAACAGAGGAAGCTATGTCATTTGACTTCCCCAGATAAACCAGACAGAGCTAAAAAAAATTTAAAAAATAAAAAATCAGTGTCTAATGCCTCCAGAGAAAACACGTTTGGCTTTTCCTTTCAGAATTAGTTGTTAATGAGTGATCTGAAAGGTGTATCTAAAAATTTTTTTTCTTGCTTTTAGATATTCTTATGGGATGATCAGAATTAGATTTAACTTTTTTAAAAGCATAAAATGAATTAATTGGAAAGTTCTGATGTTGAAGAAAGGACAAGTAGAAATCCTCTTAGAGTTCAAACAATTTCACATTCAAAGAAAAATCTCCACCCTTCTACTCAGAGCATTTTTTGCAGAGTTTTCATGTAAATCCTTGGAATATTTTGTTTTACTCCCTCCTTTATTTCAGTGGACTTTAATATAGACTGTTTTTACATATATAGGATAGGATACGGCATGGGTGGGAACTTTAAAACCAAGAATTCAGAGACTAAGTATAGTATTTAAAACAACAACAATAACAACTTCTTTCCCATAAAGCAATGCGTGGTGGCAGGCACTTAGGTTTAACTTTTAGCCAGCAAAGAGTTAGACATGATTTTATTGAGTTCCTTTAGTAAATGCAAACTAGTGTTTAAACGAGTTAATGCATTTTCAATTCAACAATCAAAAAAAAAGTATATTGAAATGAAATGAGTAACTCCATTCATACTATATTGCACTCATGTACTAATCAGGCTTATGGAGAAATAAAAATATCAGAACCTAAAAAAATACATGTGCATATGAAATACTCTAGTACTAATGAGTTTATTTATATGTTATTTAGCTGGTTCTACCATCCATGAATGCAACCTAACTAAATTGTCAAATAAAGCTGAATTATAAACATAAATTACTGTTTACAGGTTAATTATATTAAACATTAGGAATAGACATAAATTTTTAATTGTGAACATCTTTTATATTTTGAGATAATTTAAATCTGCGTATCAGTACAGTTCATCTTTTAATTAATCAAGTGAATCTAAATAAAATTCATAAGATGTCTGTATCTAAATTGAATTCATTTGGTAACTCTTTGGTAAAATATCAACAAAATATGAAACAATAGTAACTCCAATTTTGATCAAAATCTGTTTTGAGATAATTGTAGGTTCACATGCAGTTGTAAGAAATAAGACAGAGATCCCTGTGCAAATTTCCCATTTGCCATAAAATAACATTTGCACAAAATATAGAATAAAACCAAAGTAAGGATATTGACATTGACACCATCTTTCTTGTATGTCTGAAATTTTACTTACTCTCATAAATGTTTTCATGTTTTGATTTTGTAACCTGTGTAGAGGTTTATGTATTTGTTCCCACAGTCAAAAATTAAAGTTCTGGCACCAAAACTCACTC
>JAJEJO010000857.1:514569-563713 GCA_020662805.1 Glaucomys volans | reverse complement strand
TCCATTGTGTATATATACCACAGTTTCTTTATACATTCATCTATTGAAGGGCATCTAGGTTGGTTCCACAATCTAGGTATTGTGAATTGAGCAGCTATGAACATTGATGTGGCTGCATCACTGTACTAATCTGATTTTAAGTCCTTTGGGTATAGGCCAAGGAGTGGGATAGCTCAGTCAAATGGTGGATCCATTCAAAGTTTTCTAAGGAATCTCCACATTGCTTTCCAGAGTGGCTGCACCAACTTGCACTCCCACCAGTAATGTAGGAATGTACCCTTTTCCCCACATCCTTGCCAACACCTGTTGTTGCCTGTATTCTTAATAAAAGACATTCTAATTGAGGTAAGATGAAATCTTAAGGTGGTTTTGATTTGCATTTCTCTTATAACAAGGGATGTTGAACATTTTTTCATAAATCTGTTGATTGCTTGTAGATCTTCCTCTGTAAAGTGTCCATTCATTTCCTTGGCCCATTTATTGATTGGGTTATTGGTGTTCTTGGTGTAAAGATTTTTGAGTACTTGGTAGATTCTGGAGATTAGTGCTCTATCTGAAGTGTGTGTAGCAAAGATTTTCTGCCACTCTGAAGGCTCTCTCTTCACATTGCTGATTGTTTCCTTTGCTGAGAAAAAGCTTTTTAGTTTGACTCTATCCCAATCATTGATTCGTGCTTTTATTTCTTGCACTTTGGGAGTCATGTTAAGGAAATCTGGTCCTTGGCCAACGTGATGAAGATTTGGACCTATTTTCTCTTCTATTAGGTGCAGAGTCTCTGGTCTAATTCCTAGGTCCTAGATCCACTTTGAGTTGAGTTTTGTACAGGGTTAGAGATATGGGTTTAGTTTCATTTTGCTTCATATGGATTTCCAGTTTTCCTAGCACCATTTGTTGAGGAGGCTATCTTTTCTCCATTGTATGTTTTTGGCTCCTTGGCCAAGTATGAGATACCTGTATTTATGTAGGTTTGTCTCTGTGTCCTCTATTCTGTACTATTGAGCTACCTGTCTATTTTGGTGCCATTACCATGCTGTTTTTGTTACTATTGCTCTGTAATGTAGTTGAAGGTCTGGTATCGTGATACCCCCTGCTTCACTCTTCTTGCTAAGAATTGCTTTAGCTATTCTGGTCTCCTCTGAGAGAGAAATTAGGAAAACTACCCCATTCACAATAACCTCAAAAAAATTAAAATACTTGGGAATCAACCTAACAAAAGAAGTGAAAGACCTCTACAATGAGAACTACAGAACACTAAAGAAAGAAATTAAAGAAAGTCTTAGAAGATGGAAAGATCTCCCATGTTCTTGGATAGGCAGAATTAATATAGTCAAAATGGCCATACTACCAAAAGCACTATACAAATTGAATGCAATTCCAATTAAAATCCCAATGACAGACCTCATAGAAATAGAGCAAACAATCATGAAATTCATTTGGAGGAATAAGAGACCCAGAATAGCTAAAACAATTTCTTACATTTTCTTTAATAGAGATATTCACCTTTATTTTTCCTACATACACTCTCAGATTTTAACCTTTAAGAGAACTTATTCATGAATAAACTGTCAAGAATTTAAGGATAAAGGGGAATCTTATGGTTTGGATATGAGGTATCTCCCAAAACCTCATGTGTGAGACAATGCAAGATATTTAGAGGTGAAAGGATTGGGTTATGAGAGTCTTAACATAATCAGTGCATTGATCCCCTAATAAGGATTAGCTGCGTGGTAACTCTAGGCAGGTAAGGTGTGTTTGGAGAAGGTAGGTCATTGGGGAAGTGTGCCTCTGTGGTATGTATTTTGTCTCCCAAGACTGAAACTCCCACTGCTTCCTGGTACCATATTCTGAACCACTTTTCTCCGTCATACTCTTGTGCCATGATGTTCTGCTTCACCTCAGGTCTTGAGGAAGGAAGTTGGCCATTATGAACTGAGCCCTCAGAAACTGTGAGTCCCAAATGAACTTCTCCACTTCTATATTGTTCTTGTCATATCTTTTGGTCACAGAAGTGAAAAAGCTAACTTAAACAAGGAATTATCTCAGCTACATAATGTTCATATAAAAAAATCCCATGTCTAAAAATCATACTCCATGCTGAAAGACTGAATCATGTCATCTTAAGTTCAAGACAAGTCTACATCATATCACTATGCTTAGTTAACTTAATATTAGAAGCTCTAATATTAGAATATTAGACACTGCAAGAAGACAAGAAAAAGAAATAAATATTGTTCAGAGTGGAAAATAAGAAACTTTGAGTACATTATTATCTACATACAAAATTCCTAAAATATACAAAAATATCCTATAACTAATAAATGAGTTCAATGACATTTCAGAACACAAAACAAACACACAAAAAATTCAGTCACTTTTTTTATATACTAACAACATTGAAAACAATTTAAAACAATGCCATTTAGATTCACTCTAAGGAAAGTTAAATATTTAGATATATGCTTAACAAAACATTACAGGATATATATGCTAAAAAGCATAAAATGCCAATGAAATAAATAATAAATTAAACAAATTGAGATATATATTGCATTTAAAACTCTGATGTCTCAAGATAAAAAATGTGCCAAACCTCTCCAAACTCCAAACAAAATGCTGGCAGGAGTTTTTACATACAGAAATGAATTTAGTCTATATTGTTTGTGGTAAGACTGTAAATTAGTAAAACCACTGTGGAAATCAGGATGGAGACTCCTCCAAAAAATACAAATGGAATGGTCCATAAGATCCAGCTGTTCAACTCCACTGTATTTATCCAAAAGAACTGAAATCAACATAGGATACTTATACAAACATACCAATATTTATAGCAGCACAATTCATAATAACCAAGTTATGGAACCAGAATAGGTGTTTATGAACAGTTGAATGGATAATTAAAATATGCATATATATATATATATTACACATAATGAGGTCTACTCATCTTGCAAAGAAGAATGAAATTATGTTGTTTGCTAGTAAATGGTTAAAACTGGAGAATATCATACTAAGTGAAATGAGTCAGAATGAAAAACAGAAGGATTAAATCTTTTTCATGTGTGAAAGCTAGAGGGGAAATTAAATTTAAAAAAGAAGAACTCACAAAAATAGAAAGGAGATCAATAGAAAAGAGGTAGGGAATCAAGTGGGAGGGAGAAAGGAAGGAAAATTGGAAAAACTGGGGAATAAAATTGACAAATTATGCTATATGCTTGTGTTAATATAGCACAATAAATCTTACTTTATGAATAATTATAATGTACCAAGGAAAAACCATATATCTAAATAAATAAAAGGAAGACCAAGAGGGTTCAGGAAGAAAGCAGGAGGAGAGGGGACAGGAGGGCAAGAGAAGTACTGGGAAATGAAGCAAATTATGTTATGTGCACATTTGAATATGCCACAATGAACCCTGTCATCTATTACATGTAGCCATAATACACTAATAAAAAGAATAAGACTATAAAATAACTACAATTTTGACAATTGGGATGTCTTGTATAGCAAATGCAACTCAGTGAATTAAAAACTAATAAAACATATAAACCTCAAATAAGGCTTATAAACACTAATATTCTTCATCTTCCCTTATAACTTGAGCATTATTTTGTCTGCTCTAGTTATCATAGTCTGTTCTTTGTAGTATAAAATGGGCACATTTTATTTGTTTCAATTATCATGTTACTGTTCATAGTACAACATGGTGATTTTCCTATTTGCTGTTGTTATCTCAGTAAACCGTCAACGAGAATCACTTGTGTGCAAAATTTATGGGTTGTCCAGTTTCTCCATAAATTTAGGCAGCACATAAAAAACTGGATGAATCAAAGAGATTTGAGTGAACCAATGGAAACAATTATATTTTTTACTGAAACCACCTTCAAATAAAGCAACAATATTTAAATATTTTAAAGAGAATTTTATTGTGAAATTCTGTTTTGATATTTTCAAAATCACACTATGTATGCCTTAGGGCAAAAGAAGCATGAGATTTATGGAATTGTTTTGAAAACTGGAATGAAGTCCGTATTTTTTACATACAATAAAAATGTCCAGGGATTAGGGTTGTGGCTCAGTGGCAGAATGCTTGTCTAGCATGTTTGAGGTACTGGGTTTGATTCTCAGTACCAAATATAAATAAGTATAAAAATAAAGATCCATAAACAACTAAAAAATATTTTTAAAAAATTTTCGAGCACATGGAATACTATTCAAAGTAGTATTATGATGATTTCATTGTCAATATTATATGTCATTAGAATGCATGAACAAGTATTTCTTAGGGTGACAAAAATGAATGTAGTAAGGTCTGAAACCTTCGAAGTCAGGGAAAATAGGTTCCAACTCTGAGTCCACTACCACTTTCAAGTATATGCCCTGGGACAAGTTACTGGAATTCTTTGAATATCATTGTATCATCTATAAATTTTTTTTCTTTTTTTTAAATTGGTTCTTTTGAATTATACAAGGCAGTAGAACCCATTTTGATATAATTATACAGCAGGGAATATGTTTTTTTTTTTCACAAAGTAGATTCACACAATTCATATAATCTTACATATACAGAGGGTTGTACTGTCTCCGTCTACTATCTTTCCTTCCCCTACCCCCTCCCATCTCATTTTCCTCTACACCATCCATACTTCCTCCATTCTTTTGTTATCCCCCCATGAAACCCCCCCACCATTATGTTTCAGCATCCACTGATCAGAGAAAACATTTGGCCTTTGGTTTTTTGGGCTTGACTTATTTCACTTAGCCAACTCCACCCATTTATCAGCAAATGCCATAGTTTTATTCTTCTTTATGGTCAAGTAATATTCCATTGTGTATATATACCACAGTTTCTTTATCCATTCTTCAATTGAAGGGCATCTAAGTTGGTTCCACAATCTAGCTATTGTGAATTGAGCAGCTATGAACATAGATGTGGCTGCATCCCTACACTTTGATGATTTTGAGACCTTTGAGTATAAACCGAGGAGTGGGATAGCTGGGTCAAATGGTGGGTCCATTCCAAGTTTTTTGAGGAATCTCCATACTGCTTTCCAGAGTGGCTGCACCAATTTGCAACTCCACCAGCAAAGTATGAGTGTGCCTTTTTCCTCACCTCCACACCAACACTTATTATTGCTTTTATTCCTGATAATAACCATTCTAATTGGAGTTAGATGAAATCTTTCTCTAATTACTAGAGATGGTGAGTACTTTTTCATATATTTGTTGATCACCTGTATATCATCTTCCGTGAATTGTCTGCCCAGTTCCTTAGCCCATTTATTGATTGGATCTTTGCATTTTTGATGTAAAGTTTTGTAAGTTCTTTATAAATTTTGGAGATTAGTGCTCTGTCTGAAGTGTGTGTGGAAAAGATTTTTTCCCACTCTGTAGGTTCTCTCTTCACATTATTGATTGTTTCTTTTGCTGAGAAGAAGCTTTTTAGTTTGATTCTGTCCCATTTATTGATTCTTCCTTTTATTTCTTCCGCTCTGGTGGGCATGTTGAGAAAGTCTGGTCCTAAGTCAATGTGAAGAAGATTCAGGCCTACTATTTCTTCTATTTGGCAAAGAGTCTCAGGTATAATTCTTAGATCCTTGATCCATTTTGAGTTGAGTTTTGTACAGGGTGAGAGATAGGGATTTAATTTCATTTTATTGTGTATGGATGTCCAGTTTTGCCAGCACCATTTGTTGAAGAGGCTATCTTTTCTCCATTGCAGGTTTTGGTAACTTTGTCTAGTATAAGATAACTGTACTTATGTGGGTTTGTCTCTGTGTCTTCTCTTCTGTACCATTGATCTAGCTGTCTATTTTGGTGCCATGCTGTTTTTGTAACTATTGCTCTGTAGTATAGTTTAAGGTCTGGTATTGTGATACCTCCTGCATCATTCTTCCTGCCCAGGATTGTTTTGGCTATTCTGAATCTTTTGTTCTTCTAGATGAATTTCATGATTGCTTTTTCTATTTCTATGAGGAATGTCATTGGAATTTTTATTGGAATTCATTAAATTTGTACAGCACCTTTGGAAGTATGGCCATTTTGATTATATTAATTCTGCCTATCCAAGAATGCGGAAGATCTTTCCATCTTCTAAGATCTTCCTCAATTTCTTTCTTTAATGTTCTGTAGTTTTCATTGTAGAGGTTTTTCACCTCTTTTCTTAGATTGATTCCCAAGTATTTTATTTTATTTCAGGCCATTGTGAATGGAGTTGTTTTCCTCATTTCACTTTCAGATGATTCATTGCTTATGTAGATAAATGCATTTGATTTATGTGTGTTTCTTTTATATCCTGCTATTGTGCTGAATTCATTAATTAGGTCTAAAAGTTTCCTGGTGGAGTTTTTTGGATCCTCTAAACACAGGATCATGTCATCAGCAAATAGTGACAGCTTGAGTTCTTCTTTTCCTATTCGTATACCTTTAATTTCTGTGGTCTGTCTAATTGCTCTGGCTAGCATTCCAGCACAATGTTGAATAGAAATGGTGACAGTGGGCATCCCTGTCTTGTTCCAGTTTTTAAAGGGAATGTTTTCAGGTTTTCTCCATTAAGAATGATGTTGGCAGTGGGCTTAGCATAAATAGCCTTTACAATGTTGAGGTATGTTCCTACCCTCCCTATTTTTTCTAGTGTTTTGAGCATAAAGTGCTGTTGTATTTTGTCAAATGCTTTCTCAGCATCTATCAAAATAATTGTGTGATTCTTAACCTTAAGTCTATTGATGTGATGAATTATATTTATTGCTTTCCGGATGTTGAACCAAGCTTGCATCCCTGGAATAAACCCCACTTGATCGGAGTGCACTATCTTCTTAATATGTTTTTGTAAGCGATTTGCCAGAATTTTGTTAAGGATTTTTGCATCTATATTCACCAAGGATATTGGCCTAAAGTTTTCTTTTCTAGATGTGTCTTTGTCTGGTTTGGAATCAGAGTGATACTAACTTCATAGAAAGAATTTGGAAGGGTTCTCTCCTTTTCTATTTCATGAAATACTTTCAGAAGTATTGGTATAAGTTCTTCTTTGAAGGTCTTTTAGAACTCCGCTGAGAATCCATCTGGTCCTGGGTTTTCCTTGATTGGAAGGCTTTTGATGGCTTCTTCTATTTCATTGATTGAAATTGATTTGTTTAAATTGTGTATGTCCTCTGGTTCAGTTTGAAAGTATCATATGTCTCTAGAAACTTGTCGATGTCTTCAAGATTTTCTATTTTATTGGAGTATAGGTTTTTGAAGTGGCTTCTAATTATGTTTTGTATTTCAATGGTGTCTGTTGTGATATTTCCTTTTTCATCACGAATTTTAGTATTTTGAGTTTTTTCTCTCCTTCTCTTTGTTAGTGTGGCTAAGGGTTTATTTATTCTGTTACTCTTTCAAAGAACCAACTTTTCTGTCAATTTTTTGAATTGTTTCTTTTGTTTCATTTTCATTGATTTCAGCTCTGATTTTAATTATTTCCTGTCTTCTACTACTTTTCGTGTTGTTCTGTTCTTCTTTTTCTAGGGCTTTGAGATGTAAGGTTAGGTCATTGAGTTGTTGACTTTTTATTTTTTTCCTCAATGCCCTCAATGCAATGAATTTTCCTCTTAGTACTGTTTCATAGTGTCCCAGAGATTTTGATATGTTGTATCATCATTCTCATTTACCTGTAAGAATTTTTTTATCTCCTCCCTGATGTTTTCTATTATCCATGCTTCATTCAATAGCATATTATTTAGGATCCAGGTGTTGGAGTAGTTTCTGGTTTTTATTTTGTCATGGTTTCTAATTTCATTCCATCAAGATCCAATAGAATACAAGGTAGTATCTCTACTTTATTGCACTTACTACAGGCTGCTTTGTGGCATAACATATGGTCTATTTTAGAGAAGGGGCCACGTGCTGCTGAGAAGAAAGTGTATTCACTCATTGATGGATGGAATATTCTATATATGTCTATTAAGGCTAAGTTATTCATTGTGTTATTGAGTTCTATGGTTTCTTTGTTAATTTTTTCTTTTTTCGTAGATCTGTCCAGTGGTGACAGTGGTGTGTTGAAGTCACCCAGAATTATTGTGTTGTGGTCTATTTGAATCCTGTAATTGAGAAGGATTTTTTTGATGTACATGGGTGAGCGATTGTTTGGGGCATAAATATTTATGATCATTGCGTCTTCTTAATTTATGGTTCCCTTAAACAGTATGAAATGTCTTTCTTTATCCCTTCTCACTAACTTCAGCTTGAAGTCCGCTTTATCTGATAAAAGGATGGAAACCCCCACTTTTTTACTGAGTCCATGTGCATGGTAGGTTTTTTCCCATCCTTTCACCTTTAGTCTGTGGATGTCTTTTTCTATGAGATGAGTCTCTTTAAGGCAATATATTGTTGGGTCTTTCTTTTTAATCCAGTCTGCCAGTCTATGTCTTCTGATTGACGAGTTTAGGTCATTAACATTCAGGGTTATTATTGAGATATGATTTGTATTCCCAGTCATTTTGGCTTAGATTTGGTTTTTAACTTGACTTGGTTTCTCCTTAATTGGCTTTTCTTTTAGGACAGTTCCTCCTTTTGATGACTTACATTGTTGTTGTTTGTTTCTTCCTCGTGGAATATCTTGCTGAGAATGTTCTGTAGCACAGACTTTCTGCGTGTAAATTCCTTTAACATTTGTTTGTCATGGAAGGATTTTATTTCATCTTCAAATCTGAAGGTTAGCTTTGCTGGATATAGGATTCTTGGTTGGCAGCCATATTCTTTCAGAGCTTGAAATATATTATTCCAGGCCCTTCTAGCTTTTTAGGATCTGGGCTGAGAAATCTCCTGATATCCTTACTTGTTTCCCCCTACATGTAATCTGTTTATTTTCTCTCACAGCCTTAAAATTCTATCTTTATTTTGTACATTAGGCATTTTCATTATAATGTGTCTTGGTGTGGATCTGCTGTAATTTTGTGCCTTTGGTTCTCCTGTAGTTGAATTTCCATTTTATTCTTCAGGTTTGGGAAATTTTCTGATATTATTTCATTGAATGGATTGTTCCTTTCTTTGGTTTGTATCTCTGTGCCTTCCTCAATTCTGATAATTCTTAAATTTGGTCTTTTCATGTTATCCCATAGTTCTCGTAGGTTCCATTCATGATTTTTTACCATCTTCTCTGTTTTGGCAACTTTATTTTCAAGATTCTATATTTTGTCTTCATTGTTTGAGGTTCTGTCTTCCAAGTGATCTATCTGTTGGTGATGCTTTCCATTGAGTTTTTAATTTGGTTTATTGGCTCCTTCACTTCAAAGATTTCTGTTTGGTTTTTTCCAGAATCTCTATCTCTTTGTTGAGGTGATCTTCTGTTTCCTGTAGTTGCTCTTTCAGCTGCTTATTGGAATGGTCAATCATTGCCTGCATTTGCTCTCTTAACTCATCATTTACTTCCAGATCATTTTAATCATGTATATTCTGAACTCCTTTTCTGGCATTTTTTTCTACCATGCTGTCATTAGATTCTATTAGTGTAGAATCTTGGTTTGTTTGGAACACTTTTCTCCCTTGTTTTTTCATGTTGTTCATGTACCTTCCCCTCTAGCAATGCAGATCTAGGGTATTATAGTTTCTGTTCTATAGGTTTGTAGTGACCCTATAGTTTTCCGAAACCTCTTTTTAAAGGGGGGATCAATATTAGCAACACCCACTATAGACAATATGCAGCTGTAAACCAAATAGCCCCTATGAAGACTATTGTTACAGTAGTCTTTTTGTTATAATATTGTTACAATATTGTTATAATAAACAGAGAGGATGAGTTCAATTATTATCTACAGTATAACAAACAGATTTGCAATGAGGACTGCAGTTTCTAATGGAGGACAAAGAGGATGGGGAGGGGTATAGGATGTAACTGTTAACAGAGTAAGAAAAGAGTATGAAGAAGTTCTAGATCATAGGAAGAATGAAAATGTAGTCAAAAGAAGTTGGTTGTTAGTATGAGAAAAGTGAGAAAAAGCTCTTGAAGAAAGAGGTAAACAAAAGGAAAGTAGAGAGCAAGAAAAGTAAAGAAATAAAAATTTGAAAGCTTTCACAAAGGATAAAAGAAAAAAAAAAACTACACTATAACAGTCATACACTATTCAAACTTCCCAGTCTTTAGTAGCCTGAGGCTTGAGAGGTACCTGACAATGAGCTTCCAGTCTCCAGCAGGCGTGTCAGGATGGAATTTGCCCCACCTAATGACAGTTTCCCCTTCGTGGATAATCCAAGATGGCTGCACTGGCTTCCGAACATGTTGGCAAATGGGGAGATGCAGCACAGGGTGTGGGCATTGAGTCTGTGTGGGTTGCAGTCAGGCTGGTACCCTGGAGGTGATGTGCTGTCAGTCAAGCCAGGGGTCCTGGAGGCAGGGTGCTGTCAGTTGGGCTGCAGTCCTGCAGCTCCTGGCTTTTTTTCCCCAAAATGGTGGCAGCCACGTGTAACCAAACCTGCGGGTACTGTAATGGTGGAATTCCAGGCAACAACAGGCAACTGGCGATCCACTGACGGTCTGCAGGCTCTGCAGGCTGCTTGTGTAGAATTGGCAGATGAACCTCGGTTGGTGGGTGATGCATAGGCGAAAGGCAGGCAAACAGGCAAATGGAGGATGATAGGCGGTGGTCAGTGAACAATCTGCACTCAAATGTAGTTGCTACTTTGGTAGACTGTGAGTGATCGAGGTAGACAGATGTGGTAAACAGCAGAGGATCAATGACAAGTAAAGACAGCTTCACGGAGAAACAGATGTTCCTCTGTTTGAATCCTGAATTATGGAGCAACAGGGAATGCAGCCTCCCTCTAGTCTGCCATCTTGGATCTCTCTCATCTATAAATTGATAATAATGACATCTGATCAATTTTGTAGGACAATGTAACATCTCACCATCTTTTTGTTTGCTTTTTCTTTTCAGATGGGGTCTTTTTCTTTTGCCCAGGTTGACTTCATAATCCTGGACTCAAGAAATTATCCTTCCTCAGCCTCCTAGGTACCTAGGACCACAGGCATGCTCCTACCACATCCAATTAAATGGCATAATGTTTTAGATATTAGTATAATGCCTAGTATATAATAAATGGTTGGAAGCTTGCATGTAATTAGGAAAATATATTTTATGGTATGCTCAAAATACTTACTCATTTATTTGTGTTTGGATCCTTAGTTTTATACCTGGACTGAGTTAATGTATTCAGAGGTAGAATCTGGCTTAAATTAAATGGATCCTTTTCAAATTTTGTTAAGACCTTGAAGTCAAGTGACTATGAAATGAGTAAAAGTAGCTTTCTCAAAAATGATTTTAGCTAGAAGAGCATGAAACAAAGACTCATGAAAACTGAGCTTTTAATTTCATCCTAACTGCATAAGTATTGTCACTTTTTTTAAGTCACTTCATAATTCTAGATCTCATTTTTAGCATCTTAAAAATAAAGTACACATGTTCATATCAGTTTTGCTAATTGACGAGGTTGTCGAGATGATAAAAATAGGTAATTAAAACATGCTTGTGAATTCCAAATGTCATAAAGCAGAGTATTACGAAGGTTGAGCCATCCTCAATAGCTGTATGAAGAAGTCTAACAGCCAACATACCAAATACCTAAACAATCTCTTTTGTAGGAAGTTCAGTTAGGTGTGCATCTGGTGGCCAGATGAGGCAAGAACACCATTAAAAACATTAAGCATAAGTGTTCAAACTGCTTTTGGAAGGAAGATCAGAAACAATATAGCTGGTAAGCCTGTAAAACTATATTATGGACCAAATAGTATAAATCCTGTGGAGCAAAATACAGTCACTGAGCTAAAAGTCTGGCCCCTCTAGTGGTGATAAAGGGTCATCCAACTTAGATAAGGCAGGCCTTCTGAGCGCAGAGACCAAAAGACTTGTTTTTTGGAAGTGAAAAATTCAGAAAAACTCAGGTTTCAGTGTCAATGGATTAGGAGGCAAAGTCAGAGGAGAAAAAAAGGGAAAGAGAGGAAGAGAGGGACAGAGAGTCCTAGGATATATATTTTGATTCTTACACAGATAATAGACACACTTCTGGAAAATGATTACTGCAACATTCAGTTGATTCTTACAGTGGTTCAAAAATAGGTATTTACAGTAGTTAAAAAGGTACTTTTATGAGATGCTACTACAATGCAATTTATTACCCTCTAATCCCTCTGACTTTAGAGAAGGTATGATAAAATTTTAAGAAATAATCAAATAGAAATTGTCATATAAATATAGTATTGACTAAATATTGTTCCACTGCTGATAGCAATTTTGTATTTCTTCAAATTCCAAAAATAGAAAAATGAAATGATGATGAATTTCAACTTTTAGGAGAAAAAACACATCCTGCTTCACTCTCTTTAATATGCTTAATTTCAGTAATATAGAAATTTCCAAAATGCAGAAATCTTTAAGCTGTAGCAATGTATCTTTTTTAGGAAATAATAAAAATGACATTATTCAATTACATTTAAAATAAACTGAATTTTCTATCAGGAACTTATTTTAATCTAAAAAAATGTGATAAAGGGGCTGGCCATTGTTACATTAACCTAGATTTATGATGAAATGTAACTCTTAAATTTCAAAGATCTTTAAAAACCGATTACAAGTAGTAACAAAGGAATATTGAGAAAATTCTATGGTTCCTATAAATTCAGGCAAGTTAATAATGCTTTTTTATTTCATTCAGAGATCACTTCAAATTGCTCAGCCATGATTAATATAAATTCTAAGTTAGAAATAGCTGAAATATAACAAAAAATTAAGCTCATGAAATATATAAATGTTATTTAAACTTATTTAATTCATTTTTAGCATCTTAAAAATAAAGTACACATGTTCATATCAGTTTTGCTAATTGTTCATATCAGTTTTGCTAATATGAACATGTGTACTTTATTTTTAAGATGCTAAAAATGAATTGATTAATTGCTAATGAGTTATTATATGAACTATAAAATCTATAATTCTATTATTACAATGTGCATAAAATCAGAAAAGTAGAAAAGAGCAAAATTAAAAAGATAGAGGAAAAAATTATGCATACTCCCATTATCAAATCATTGTTTCCTTGAGAAATGGTACTTTCATTGACTTATGATAGGAAATTATATTATTTTCTGTGGAAATTCAATGTATATTAAAATGCAGTTCTGGTGCTGTTGGAAAATAGGCACATGACAAGTTGTGCCTATCAAGTGAAAATTGTATAATAAATTCCAACATCTCATATTTCAAATACTGACTGCTACTCAGTTTGAGACAAATGACTTATTTCTGATGTCATATGTAATTTTTAGGCTTGGGTGACATCATACATGCATACATTGCATATACATTGCATAAATTAGTGAATAACAATACCATATTAATTGTCACAAAGGGTACTGGCATCCTCTAACACTCAAAACTATGGCAAATTCAGACTGAGCAAGCAAAAAGCAAAATATCCAAATGTGTACACTTAGCCATCTGCCTGGATATCTGAAAACTTTACTCCAGAGAAAATTGCCAGAAGTCACTTTGAAAGAGTTTATACATGTCAATTATAGCTGTCAAGAATCAAAGGCATAGAAGAGTTGTGTACAGTTTATAGGCTATGCTGATTCACAGCTTGAACAGTAAAAATTTTATTAAGTGGGGGAGGGGTAGTTTGGGCCAAGTTCCCATTTATACATTATTCTCGAAGGGCTTCTGAAGCTATCAGCTTTCTTACTTTTTCTTTTCAATCTACACAATGTGTAAGTTTAATATAAGAAGAAATATTGGTTGAGCCTCTAGTCCATATTTATTTTACTAGCTAAGAGAACCAGGGACAACCTGCAGATTTATATATCACTACTTTTTTTAGTCTAAAAGTACTCATTCATACATTCACAGTCAGTTCACACTCGGTTTTGAAAGCCTATGTACACTAACTACATATTTTCAAATAGACTGATTGTTTTGCCAAAAATTTTCATTTCATATTATTCATTTGTTTTCACTTAGGAAACACCTGCCATTCCTTATACTACCAAATATTACCCACCTTTGTGTGAATCTGTATGGAACTATTTTATATTCTCCCTCCCTGGTTTATTCTATTTTGCTTATCAGAAAAAAACTGTTGGCAGTTTTAAGAAGGCTTTTCCAAATTTTTCTCTTTTCCTTTTCATTAGAATAGACTTGTGTTTGGGCCACCCTTGAATGTCTAATAGCATTTAACAGAGATTTCACTAACTACTTCTGTCCAGATAAATGTGCATTCTAGAGGCAATTTTTAGTTAAGGGCAGCTTTTTCTAGGCTAACAGTTTCAAAACATAGATGAGCATATTCTTATTTAATCAGTTAGTTGAAGATAGGTTTATTTTATTAACTACATCTTCCTTTTACAATGAAATAAAATATAGAAAAAGAAAATATATTTAAGGCATAACTCATAACATCTGTCCTATATTGTAACATCTGGCCACTGTAGTTTTTTGGGGGAGATCATCTCATATCAAAAAACATTACTCTGTATTTATGAAACTACCATAAAACTGAATAGCTAAATTCTAAAATATCAAATTTATGGGCTTCATTCCAGACCTTGGTCCACTTGCGGCATTCCTACTAATGCACCAATAAAGACAAAGGAAGTGACATTCTATGTTAGGAGATCAATTTGTGCAATAAGTGATAGAAGCTCTACAAAATACATGTTTGATTAAGTGAAACAAATATATTTTGATCTAATTGATCTAATTTTGGCACCTGTAGAACATTAACCTTAAATCTAAGAATATGTATAGTAAAAGATGCCCTTGTTCATGCACATAACCTGACTGGGGTTCTAAACTTTCAGAAAAACAGGAATCACTCAGAAATAGAGAGCAAGGGACCTACTTGGTTAGTTTTGTGACCTGTCACTTGCCCTTTCTCTCTCTTGAGCTCCAAATAGAACAGGCTTTCAACTACATTCCCTTGAAGTGGGATGATAACAATTAGCCCCCTCTTTTTTTCATGAGTTGTATTTATTTATTCAGCAAATATTTAAATGTTATTGTTTTGAGACACTATCTGTGGGTCTTGTTTCTACTCACCTTAAGAAGCAATGTATTGACTCCCCTTTGACACTGTTTCTGATATTCTGAGGGTTTTTTGCTTGTATGTTTTTTTTTTTATTTTTTGTTTTGTTTTGTTTTGTTTTTGGTAGTAAACATTTCTGGGTGATAGCAGCATGTCTTCCTTCAGGCCAAAAGTCAGGCATTCTCATGATTCAAAGTAAATACAATGTCTCCCTTTGGGTCAGGGGACAGGCGTTGATTAGTGCCCATTATAAAGATAAGAGTTCCCTGAACTCTAATTTCCTCCCCTGAAATGTCACCCAGTTTGTGTGCATATATCCACTTGCATGTCGCCCCACTCATATTGCTGCCATGAAACCTGGGAACAAAGGTAGCCGATATCAATCAGCCAAATTTGTGTTGCTTTCTTTGTGCTAGAGGTTTCCTCTTACCCAGGAGCCTTGTGACTTATGCCAGTGTTCTAGAAACCATAGAAGGCTGACTTTTGAGCTTATATCTAGGGTAATATACCAACTCTTCAAAGATCATGAATAGTATGAGCAAGAATCCGAGGTAGACGTAGACAAAAAAGATAGATATCATATCTGACTTTGAGTAGCTTGACCTCTAAGTTATTGCTGTTCGTATGGTGCTGTTAGTTGTGAGTAGAGTTGTGAGATTGCAGGAGGAGGTTTTATCTCTGCTGACTCCCAGAGAGGATGATATACAATGGGTAGGTGCAGTGTGTTATGCGTGATGATCATCCTTGTACTGAGATACATTTATTTTCCCCTTTAAAAAGATGTATATTTTTCTATTGTGAATTTTTTAGGAAAAAATATATGTACGTTATATAACAAAAATAATTTGATCTTTAAATGCTTTGAAATCAATAAGGAACATATCAACAAACAGATTTTAAAACATGTAAAACATAAGAATATTCTTTTTTAAATAATGGACTTCGAATTTTTCCAAATGCTTGAAGAGGGTTTATGGGGATTGTATTTTCTTTTCCCGAGATAATTACAATGAATACCACAAAATGCATCCTAAGATTGAAACATTTTTTCATCATGTAATAAATTGTGTATTCTTAATATGTAAATTTTACTAAAAATTTCTACATAGGTATTCATAATGGGAATGGGAGGTGGGAGCTTTTGTCTTTATTGAACGTTGTAAGATTTTATTATTGATTATTTTTCCTTAATAAGGACATGGAAGGTTTTTATTTTCCATTTTATATGACTTGACCCAAGGTAAAAAGCATTGAATTTACATGATCTTTACATTTTTGGTAAAATTGTCCTATTCAATATCTGAGTTCAGCAATTTGGTAAGGGTTGATCTAAATCTTTCTCTGATTTTTCTAGGGAAACTTACTTGATTACGTTTAATAATTCTCTGGAATCATTTTGATAAATTATATTTTTAGAATAGCCTTAATTTTCCCTTACATTTATATGGTTTTTCATAAAGTCACGAAATAGTGTTTTTTTTTTTTTATTCTTGTATATGTTCCACATCTCTGAATAATTGCCCTTAAGCACTTTTTAATTTGTGTATATGTGACATCTTGCTCAAACTTTTCTTTCTTAATTAGATTAACTATTGCCTTAGCAGTTTCATGTTTTTTAAAAAAATCTTTAGAACCTATTAATTAGTTCTGATATTTTATCCAATGCATCATTTTTGCCATTGTATTAGCACATCTTTCCTGTTTCCTTAATTTTTTTTGTTCTGACCTTTGTAGATTACTATTCTTTAAGTATGTATTTCATATGAAATAACCATTTACACCCTGTATGTTTCCCTGAGTTAAAATATGTATATAATCAGGGATACAATATGATAGTTTGGCAAACCCGAAACTGTTACCTTAAAAAATTTAATGAAGAAATTATCTATAAAAGTGGGACTAAGGTGACCAACATATTTTGCCCCTTGTCTCAGATGTCCTCAAAACTTCACTGTAGTGTGTGGATGTATATATATATATATATATATATATATATATATATATATATGAAAAGAGAGAATAGTTATATCCTATACAACCATAATCATTAATTTTAATAATATTGAACAGTATTCATTAATAAAATACACAAGCTCTAGATTATGACTTCCAATCCATTTTAATTCACCTGCGTCAATTTCATTAACACTTTCACAGAATTGGAAACTTGAACTTAGTCAGCATTTTGTATTGTAAGCACATATAAAATTTATATCAATTTTGTAAATTTAAAGTATACGTTCATCTCAATCTTAGTATGACCTTAAAATGTATCCATTCTTACCATCAATTCTTTTTCTGTAATTACCACAATCACATTTCTACTGTTTGTAGTTTGTCCTTCAGAGTTCTCAGTAATATCTCATTGCAATAATGATCCTTAAAAAGGTTTGAAACTGTTAGGATTAATTTCATTGACTCTGTCAAACAAAATCTTCTTGGTTACCATGTTGTTTTTTTTTTAATTGAGAATTCTGTATACATCACTCTGAGCACAGGACAAAAATTTTGTCCCTAGAAGTGGCAATATTTTTGTCTGAATACCAAAATAATAATTTTATCATATTTGACTTTCAGAAACTTTACTAGGGAATGAATCAATGTTTATCAATATTTATCATCTAATTTACTATGTCATTCAATGTATCCATATTGCAGAATGAAATTTTGTTTAACATTTTTAACAAGCATGAATTACATTCTCAAGTTTTTTTCATTATTTTAATTTTATTTTTGTGTCCTCTAAGTATTCATCCTTTGTTTTCTTATGATTTTATGTTTTATGTGATTTATTATTTTAATTTTAATTTTCACATTTTTGTCCTCTAAGTATGTCACAATCTCTTTTCTCTGTTTCTTTATTATTTTCTTTAATTTTCTTCTGGATGCTTTTAAAGTTTCAATGTGCCTTCCATGTTGCATTTCTCTTGTTAACTTTTTCAGTTCTCTGGGCTTTTGCATTTCTTCTTTGTGATCTTGCTTCATAAAAGTTATTGCATTATGGATGGTTTTGTTCACTGTTTTATTTTGGTAATCTATGGTTTAAATATAGTAATTGGTTTTACTCTTTTCATGTTATTTTTCTTTCTGTTATATATTCTTAATAATTACTATAATTTTTATACTAGTTTCTTCCTTACTAGTTACTTCCTTTTACTTGTGTGATATCTATGCAGATAATATGTTGATTTTTGTTGTTCACCGTTTAAAGAGATAGATTTCTCTGTTTGCAGTAATGTGTATTTGGTTTGGTTTGTTGGTGGTAGTACAGTGGAATAGGGCTCTATGCCAAATTAGCTGAGGCTTATGATACATGATCTTGTTATTATAGATTTTTGTTGTTCCTTAGTCAAAGTAGATGGATAATATGACTTTTCTTTCCTTTTTTTTTTCCTGATGATTTTTTTTTCTTATTCAGAGATTCTCTTTTCCTCTACCACAGCAAAGCAGATTGCTTCCTGCAAATATGGCTTAGGGATGATGCTTTTTTAAAAATTCTTTTAAAAATTTGTTCTTATTAGTTATACATGATAGTTGAATGTATTTTGATGTATTATACATATATAGAGTATAACTTCTTATTCTTCTGGTTTTACATGATATAGAATTACATTGGTGATGTAATTATATGTGCACATAGGATAGTAATGTCTGATTTATTCTACCCTTTTCCTATTCCCATTCCCTCTCCCTTCCCTTCAATCCCCTCTCTCTAAGCCAAAGTACTTCCAGTCTTCCCTAACCTCCCTTTGCCTATTGTGAATTAGGATCCATATATCAGAGAAAACAGTGGGCCTTTCGTTTTGGGGGATAGGCTTATTTCACTTTGCATGATATTCTCCAGTTCCATCCATTTATCAGCAAATGTCATAATTTATTTTTTCTTGAAGGCTGAGTAATAGTCCATTGTGTATATAGACCACATTTTTTTTATCCATTTATCTTTTGAAGGGCAGCTAGGTTGGTTCCATAGCTTAGCTTTTATGAATTGAGCTGCTAGAAACATTGATGTGGTTCCATCACTGTAGAATACTGATTATTTACCAATAATCAAAACATAAAGTATTTGTTAAATCTGTAATTTCTCCAATTAGCAGTGTAATAGGTTAATGAATTATAGCAGATACCTGTGTACCCTGACATCGTACCTTTTAGAAAACTGCCTCGTCCTTCTTAGCATCAATCTTGGGTATGAACCAAGGAGTGTAATAACTGGGTCAAATGGTGGTTCCATTCCAAATTTTCTAAGGAATATCCATAGTGATTTCTTTGTCTAGCCACTGTGGAAGAATTTACTCTGAGGACCCCAATCAACAATAACTTCCATTATTCAGGCTCTTCTGTAGTGCCTGACTCTTGAATCTCAGTCAATACTGCTTTGAGCAGAAACAATATAAAAATGTTAGGCTTAGAACTCTTATGAAGGTTTGGCAGCTTCTACCTTTAGGCTCTTAGAATCATTCTGCCATATTGGATTCTTCTTAATTCTAAGGTCATAGTTTTATAAGAAAGTGGCCTGGTGAACTTTGGGTCCTACAGCATTAATCACCAGCCATGTGGATTAGGCCATTTTAAACCTCCCATCTCAGCTGAGTGCACTTAATACAAAACATAAACCAATTCACCTTATATCATCATGAGAAAAAGTAGTATTGTTGATTTGAACTTCTGAGTTTTAGAGTAGAATGTAATAAAGGAATGAAATGACCTATTAACTTGAAGGGTATTGCTATAGCCCTGTCTACTCCTGCAACTAGATACTACAAGCACAGATTTTGGACCTCAGTGCTGAAATACACCTTCTAGATGTATGATTTTTTTTATGTTGGGTGGCTGTACCCACTAGCACCTATCTTTGTCTCTTTCTCTTTGTGGGGTATTTTTCTTACATTTTCTTCTGGAACTTTTTTCTGTTTCATCTATGCTGATTGAGAAGCCCTGATACCTACATTGGAGTGTGGGATTTTAAAGGAGTGAAGTTGTGTCTTTTTATACTCTTTTCCTTATAACTTCTAAGTATTTGTCAAGGAAAGGATGAAAGGTTGTCAACATGATACTGTCTTCAAACTGGAAATGAAAACTGTCAATAGAACTTTTAGGATTAAGGAATGTTAAACATCTGTACTTCAGTATACTTGTTTTGTTGTTGTTTCTCTTTGCTTCTGCACTCACATTTATTTTAATTTGGCAGCAACTAATCCCAAACACTTTGGCTCAAACTCAAAAAGAAACAATCTTTAAAGTGGTAGTTTGAGATTTTGTCCCATCAAGGTATCAGAAATATAAAATAAATATAAGTAAAAAGAGAGGCAGATGACAGGAAACATAAAGGGAACCCAATACTAAAAGAGAAATTCGAGGAAAACACTAAGCCATGGCTTCATCTTTACCAATAATCAAACATAAAGTATTTGTTAAATTTGTAATTTCTCCCATCTCCCATTAGCGGTGCAATAGGTTAATGAATTATAGCAGATACATGTGTGTCCTGACATAGCACCCTTTAGAAAACTGCCTTGTCTGTCTTAGCATCAATTTTGGGGATAACAAATAATGAGTGGAATGGCCATGAAAAACATCTTACAATTTTATTTATTAAATATTTGCTCATACCGATTCTAGTAGAACTAAAGATTGGAAAAAATGAGGTATTTCTACCAAGCCCCAGAGTGTGACTCCTGCATGACAGTATCTAAAGTTACATGGAGGAGGAGTGGATGTTCACTTTCTTCCCATTGTTAGAGAGTGGTTTTAAAGAATAACTCAAATTATAGCGTTGTTATGAAACCAGAGATGTACCAACTTCTCAAGAATGCTAAGAGATACAATGGAACTGAGAGGAAAAGAGTCCACGAAATGTACACTCAGTAGCCAATTCATTCGAATTTGGAACATTTTAAGACAAACACAATTTTAATTATATTAGTATAAATAAGACAGATTTCTTCATTTCCCTGGTGTCATTTATGCATGATAAAAAAAGGTTTTTTAACAAATCCCAAATCCCTTTACCTCACCCCAGCTGTTAGGTGACTAGGGAGCTAGAAATGCAGATATCTGTTTGTACACACTATAGTAATTTTATGCTAGCTTTATTTGTATGCATTCCTGTATTAGTACAGTCCTAATGTATTTTACTTGATAAATTTTTATGCAGATATTACGGCACATTTTTCGACCACATGTTGGAACATTTGTGCACAAAAAATTCCCATCTTTATGTTTGAAATTTATGGGAACACAATTAAAATGAGAGGGGTCCAAAGGTATCAAGATAATTACATTTTTCTAATCTTACTAAACAAGATAAATTACCTGCAGGCCCTCTTATAAAAGATGAAATCTTCATAATAAGTGAATTAATCAAGCAGCAGCTTGCTACTGCACTTGCATTTATAACAGAAATGATTCAAAGACTTATTTTATGGGGAAATTAATGGAAACAGGCTTTTCATTCTTCTGCACCAATTGAAAACCTCAGCAACCAGCTGCCCACTTGTCAAGAAAACAGAAAGAAGCTGGAAACAAAGATAAATAAAAACACCTTTTTCCTGGCACTTTTGAAGAGAAAAAGGAGCTCTCATTTACAGCAGCCATCTGTTTGTTATTTAATATGGGTGAATTACATGCTGTAATGAGTTTGTTTCTGCATCACTCAGTGCAATGGAACACAAGTTCACTCTCATAATGTGCAGCAGTTTTTAAAAGCTAATCATTTAATTGGACACAATCGTCAATGACAAATGGAGATGTAAAAACTCAGCCAGCTGTAGAGTGAATATGTAATCATTGTGAAATCATATTATTTTACACGCTTGAAGACTTCTTAATAGTATCTGATGTTGGTCATCACCGCAGACTCTGAAGAATTGAAGAAACATGGTGAAAAACAGCCTTTCGAAATGGCTTTATATAATTGGCTCCTATCAATGCCTGTTAGAACTACTATTTGACTTAGGTATGTAAGCCTTTCTAAAGTGTTTATTACTGTTCTAACTTTGGTTTTGATTTTTATATGTTTTTCATGTATTCCATGGGTCAGTAGGCAGCAGTTACTGGTGAGGAGCAGCTTGGGTAATTTTCTTAGAGTCTGCTCAAGTGATTTGCACTGATTTGTTGCTTTTACACATGACATCACATGCAGATAAACATGGAGACCTGGAAGACTACAGGCCAACAGATTTTTTTTTTAATCATACATACATGAAAGCTCCCACAAGAAACCTGAGTGCCTATACTTCCACACATTACAGTCAGAATTTATAAATACAAAGGTGCCACGGTCTTTAACAGAAGAACAAAGATCTCTGTCACAAAGAATTTACCTTTCAGATTCTCCAGAAAGCCTCTATGCTTATTAGCAAATTTCCACAATGAGAATCATTTTCCATTTTTAGGCATATCAAATAAATGAAAACAGAAATGAAGTTCTTGAACAGGTTATTTCTGTTTTGGGACTCCATCACAATACACACTTTGATCTTCATTGTCCTAAGAACATTTATGGTGAGTTCTCATGATTGAAGAAAAGTATTACATAACAGTATATAATCAATTTGGATCAAAGATTGATTATCTCCATGCTTCATTTAATATTAGACTTTTAAAGCACATTTTAGAATGGCAGCTAAAAGAGGGTCCAGGTTTTCAAAACTTCTGCTATCCTATCTCTACCAAAATATGTCAACCTTTATTATTCCATACCAATGAAATTTTCAAAGTTTACTTTCTACATAACAACATGTGTTCCAAAACATTACCTTTTATTTGTTATGTAATGCTCTGTTGCTCTATATGTTTATTGTTACATTTTCTATTTTTATATTCGAAATCAAGGATTTGTTTTCTGAGCATGCAAACCCTTAAAATAACAAATGCAATGATTTTATTTGGTTTTTATTTTACAGTCCTTATCAGCCTTTTATCATAGTGACTCCTTAATGAATGGTGTTTAAACAAACTTGTATGTTGTATAAATGAGAGAGGAAAAGCTTTGAACTCTCTCAAAGAATAGATGCATGAAAATAGGATGTTTTAATGTTTCCCTTACATTACTGTTTATACATAGACATTCTTGACATCAAAAAAGGCAATAATAAAAATGTAAGTCCATGACCAGAAAAAGAATCACATTAAAAAAAGAAAGAAGCAACAATGTTTAAAGTCAAAGCAGAAGAGCACCTTGAACATTCTAGTGTAATCACTGGGGAAATAAGATAAAGTCTGGTGTCTTATAACTTAAGAAAATAGCCCAAATATTCAATATGAGCATGATCTGAAAGGAACCAATGCCACATTCTTTCTGGTAAATGATTAACAGAGAGTAAAGCTGAGTAAATCAAGATGTGAAATACAGTTTCTATGAAGAAACCAGAAGTCAGCCCCAAATGTAAATTCACACAAATATAATTAGCTCTATAATTATCTTGGGTGAACCCCATCTAATCATGATGTTTAAGTTCTATTCATTTGGAAAAAACTATTCTGTGCTGAAGAAATGATTACACACCAGAGAGTGACTCTTTGGAGCAGAGACCCATGGACTTAGACATCACTTGATATGATGATGTGTTGAAATGAAAATTACTCACAGGAGACATTGCCTCATTTTTTATTTGCTTTGCTTTGATTTACTCTCAAAGTTACAACTATCACTGAGAATCAAAGAAGTGTCCCAAGGGAAATAGTTTAAAGAAGAGGAATGCAAGTTGAATCCCAAGTGCCCCAGTAAGGAAGAGACAGAGAATGAGCGTTGTGGGACTTTTGTTCTGGAAGGGTACATGTGATCACCAACAAACCACAGCTGAAAAGCTTTGAATTGCTGCCATCGCCAGGAAAGTTTCTGCAATTTATAGACTTTTTTACAATATAAACCTTTCATACTTCTCAAATTGCGTATTGACTGTTCTTTACAGAAATCCTTTGCTTTAGTTAAAGTGAAATAGAAAGGCATTGTAAACATTTTTAATTCTAAAGTGTTACATAAGACTGCCTTTTTAAAAACACTGAATTCTATTCCCCCAAATCCACTTCTGCTGAACTTGGTCTCAGCTCATGGCAAACTGGTCCCACCCTAAGTTTCCAAAGGACTTCCTTTCTGTACCACTTACTTGAAGTTAGTAAATTGGTTATGGACATATTTGCCTCTGCCTATATATTTTCAAATGGCAAGTGATCGTTAAATGTTTGATTCAGTGGTTGTTGAAACTTTTTGAAGGATAAAGTTAAATACTTCATACATGATCTTTTAAATATGCTCATCTGATATTAAAATTTCCAATGAAGTTTATGTCTAAAATGTCATCTTATTCCCAAGCTTCATGGACCTTCACAGATTCACTATCCATAGTGTGCCCCCAGAGTGAATTGGAAATACATAATGCTTATCCTATTATAATGTAGTTCTTTATCTGTTTGAGTTCAAGGATTTGTCTTATTCATTTTCTAACTGTTAATATCTTTCTCAGTCTTTAATGCTTAACAGTGATTAAATTATTGTTCACCAAACTGAATTTTATAAAGGCAGAAATTGGTTAATATCTTTTTATTTCCACTGTTATAAAGAATCTAGTATGTAACCGATGCTCAGTAATTGTTAATTTAATGGCAAATGTTTATTTGGAGGGATGATGAATCATATGTGAAAGTTACAAAGAAGCCTAAGAAGCACCAAACATTTATATCCTTCTCTTTTATATTTAAAATGAAGTTTATATCTTAAAAACTAAATAAAATGTATTTCAAATAGCTAATTTTACCCTGGACAAAATTGAGACCACCTAAAATCCATTGTCCAAAGTCATCCAACCAGGTTACCCTGGCTCCCAGGCAATGTGTAGTCCATATTCAATCATCTTGAGATCTTAATTTTATATGTCTCTGCAAATGGTATGATTGTATCTGAATTGAGGAAATTAAATAAGAAAAAATGGTTTGCCAAAAATCCCCACCACAATATGAGAGCCAAAATAGACAAAAATCATTTAATCCCAGGCATCTCTACAAAAATAACTACATAATAATTATACCACCCTTATGTGTTCTTGGTTAAAATATGTGAAGTAAAAATTATACCAAAATCTATAAAATGATCATAAATAAGAAGCTATTATAGCACTATAACTAGCAAGTAACATTATTTCATATTGAATAATGGATATAATAGAAAAGAAGATTCATATTTTGTTAAAATCATCTATATAAAATAAATAAAAGCATAAGTCAACTTATTTTTTCAAACATTTATCAAAAGGCCTCATCTCTTGTGAAAGTAATTAGGAACCCAGTTTAATAGTTCATCAATGGATGAATCTGGGTAAAATAATTATTACCATGAATTTATAACCATAAACTTACCAAGAAGATTAAATTAAAATATTTTAAATGAAACACTCTTTATGAAATAAAAAATAACATCAAAAGAGGAACTGAAAATGATCATATCATTAGAATTGTTGCAGCATGACAAAATTAATATTTAAAAATATGTACAATCAGCAGTGTACCTGAAATAGCATTCATAAAAAACTTTTATATTTTTCAGGTGGTATAATTATTGTGGTGGTTTTTATTTTCCCCCAACCTTTATTCATCATGGTTCACAGAGAAAATATTTTTAAAAGCTCTAAGTTAGGTGTGCATGCCCTCTAGGGTCAGTGATACTCAAGGGTTTCAGTGTCTAATTATCTCAGCAGTGCTATTATGCATTTAAAGAACATCAAAATGTTCTAAACCAAGAAACTCTAGAAGTATTCAGGAGGAACTACTAATACTCACTAGTATCTGAAGAGAAGAAAATTCTTATGACTTTCTTCTAATATATTTGGACAACTTTCAAAAACTAGTGACATTCATCATATATTTTCCATTATATTGCATAGAGAAATAAAACGCAGTTATACAGAGATTATTACTAATATATAAACTAATAATTTTTAATGAATTACAGGAGTGATCCTCCCCCCTTCTTTTAGGTGTTAGAATATTATATTTATTTTCCAGCATATTAACATTGAAGAAGCATTACTACTAATTTTGAATCTTGAATTTTTCAAGGATACACAAGGAAGTTAAAGGATTAAGGATTTGCAAACAGAATTCCATCCCGTTACAATCATAGGGAAGTTCTCTACTGAAGGGAGTCTCAGATTGATTTGCCCCTCCATGAGCATGACTACACATTCCCAAGATATCTATGGACATCAACATGCCTAAGGATGTTGTCATGATCATTGTGAAGATGATAAACTATCTTTAAAACAGCAAAAATATTGCAAGCATCTCCTAATGCATAAAGTGGCGTTAGGGGAAAAAGGATAAGGTGATTAAATAAAAAGAGTATTTTTTTTACACTTATTCCTCAGGCCCAGTCTGGAACAAAGGAGAACATTTGTGTAAAAGCCTAGCTTCAACTTATTTAGATATTTTACTCCATACATACATCAATAATGCATAATATTCTTACTTAATACTTTCCTTGGAAATAAAAGATTTATTTTCCTCCATTGCCATAGTGAAAATGTTTAGTTTATTCTCAGTCTATATTTTATGCAGCTATAAGAAGCACTAAAAATATTTTCAATAGATATACAGTTTTCTTCACCTGCCGGATTCATCATATTATAAATGAAGTTTAAACAATTGCTAGCCATTAGCAGTCTTTTATTGTTTGACATTTAAAAAGAAATTTACATCTGTCAATCAGTGGCCTGGAGATGCATGGAAAGTAAAGAAATTGGCCATAGCTCCTGCCTAAATTCAAACAGCCTCAGAGTAATAAGGAAATTGTTCAGAGGGTAAATTATTTCTTTTAACTGAAGAATTATAAAATCATTTATCATAATGTCCAGATATTTTTCTTTCCAATATTGTAACTCATCCATTTAACTGTCAAGGAAGCTCCTGCATCTATGTTTTAATTTAAGTGAATAGGAAATAACTGGGTGGCTATAATGTCTGAGTTAAAGCAATAGAGAAAGCAAAGATTGGGCATAATGCATTTGCTGTGGACAAGAAATGCTAGACAATTCAGAACCTCACAATGTAACTGACATAATGTATCTTTTCCTAAATGCCGTTTTTCAGATGACTTCTCTTTATCTACATTTTTCTGAACACTAGAAAGATTTGCCCCCTGCAATTGATGGGTTTAGAAGAACCAGCACTAGTATGTTAACAGAATTAATAATTTTTCTTAGAAAATGCAGAACAATGGGTAAAGTGGTATATATGAGTTTTCCCTCTTATGTTTTCTCTCTAGCTTCTTCTACTTTATTATTTCCTTCTAAATTTCAGGATTGATGCTGAAAATTACTTTATATCTTCCAAAGTTCTATGGAGAATATAACAAAAAAGCAGATTATTAACTTGTTTCTATTTTGTTATTAGTTTACTTTTTCCAGTTGCAAATCACAGATATTTATAATCTCCTAAAATAGGAAGTATAAAAGCTATCATAAAATAAATTAAAAATGCTAAAAGTAAAAACAGAATAAACTCATGGGAAGATGAAATCCAAATTCAATTTTCTTATGTGTATGAAATTAAGTGAGTCGTTTTCAAATGTCAAATGTTGGAAATACTATATCTCAGGGCATTATCATGAGGGATTAGTAAGATGACATATATGAAGCACTTATGTTCATAATAAACTTTTGGAATGAGTATAGTGCAGTGGCTGACAGCATAACTTAGATTTGAGGTCTTCCCTTGGAGGTATTATACCCTACAGCATTTTCCTGAATATCAAATGTACCAAAATTTATGAAAATGCATACATAGCACATATGGTAAATGTTAAATAAATATCAGTAACAAAAGTGGAAGATATAGGTAATAAAAAATAAAAATCTAAGATATACCTTTTTGTGAAAATTTCATTTTTAACCTGCATTTTATTATTTCCATACATTTTTGCTTAGATTTCAAATAGAAAAATGAAACAAATCTAGGTTGTGAGTTATTTCACTAGATGGCAAATGTGCAGACAAGAATTCAGTCTTTTTGTAGTAACTTCTTTAGAAATAGTCAAGGTATTTTCTGAAATATGGAGGGTACCAACCAAGCTATGGGTCTGAAATAAATGAAGGACGGAAGCTCTTCAATTCTGTCAATTCTAGTTGTAACAATACTTTAAATTGTTGGTAAGTGATTATTAATTGAGCTTTTACTAGGTTCTCTGCTTTCCAAGATAAGATGCAGAGGTGGATGGCATGATCTCTTTTCTTAAAAAACACACCATCTTGTGATGAGACGGTCAAAACCAGAAAGCACACACATTCACATACGCATTAACAGACATACCACTGCCTAGTAACCTGGCACAACAGGGGCTATGGAAGATACTGTAGAAATATTTTGGTGGGATGTATGGGAGTTAGTTTTAGAATATATTCTGAGGAACTTATATTTGTTTTGATATTAAATAAAAATAAAAGTAATTAAATAAAGAAGTTGTTTCAGGGAGTGAAGATTTCTGAGCTTAGGAAGAAGCATGTTCATAGACAATGACATTTGAGAAAACATGATTAAAAGTGGTTCACTGTGGCTAGTTTATTAGTTGTGGTAAAAGTCATGTAAACAAAATGCGGTGGTATCCAGAATATAATGTGTCCTGTAAGAAGTGTGATAGCCAAAATTTATTCCATTTAATTCAAGAAAATGGGGAACTAGTGGAATGTTTAAAATAGAGGTGTAATTATTTTTCCTTTTTTGGCAACAATTGCATCAGGAACATGACTGAGAAAAACCTGAATAAATAATCCTTAGTAATAATTAAATCCTTGTAGAAATAAACTAAATAAGAAAATACATAATATAAAACAGGTAACTAGACACGACAGTCTTTTATTTATTATTATAATATACCGAGGCCACCAACCATGATCTTTGTCACTGGTCTATAGTCAATGAGAAAAAGACATTATTTAAAATGTATTGGAATATGTGAAGTTTATCTTATAATGGTTTCTGTGACCAAAATTCTCCTGTAATTCTTGTGTAATTTATTGCATGTCAATATCCCATATTTCTACAGTACATAATGTTGCAATTCAAGGAAAAATCACAAAGGGACAAGTCCCATAATTTGCAAAGAGCAAGAGTAGATTTTATTTAAAGATCTTATTTTATTTAGCTTCTGTATTAATTAAATACCAGAATTTCTTTTGGGGTTGGGGTGGGTACTGGGAATTTAACCGAGAGGCAATTTCCCACTGAGCTATATCCCCAGCCCTTCTTACTCTTTTTTTGAGACAGAGTCTCACCAAGTTGCTTGGGACCTCACTAAGTTGCAGAAGTTGGCCTTGAATTTGGCAATCCTCCTGTCTCAGCCTATGGAGCCACTGGGATTACAGGCAATGGCCACCACGCAGGATAAATACCAGAATTCAATTAAATTAGTTTCTTCATCATCTGTAGAAGCACATGCATATTTCTAGGAAGTGTGGCTGGTTGTGCACAAAGAATAAAATTAATCTGTGTTTTACCCTGAGAACCACAATGCAAAGTTTTGCAATTTGATTAAAAGTTGCAACAACTTCTCTTATTTTCACTTTTGCAATTCTGAATATCTATGACACTTTCTTGATCATGGTAAAAATAATGAAACATGCCACCAATCACACTTTGTACTAGATTTCTTGACTGAACATGATTAAATATTAATTGATGTCAAAAATATATAAATTGGCTGAAAGTAGTGGATTGAGGGTCAGTGGAACTTTTTCATATCCAACACTTTAGCGACATCTTGATTTACAAATACGTATGAGTACATAGTTTATTAACCAAACCAGGACAGTTGTGAACATGAAAGGGGGTACAACTAAACATTGTCAAGGGAATAGGTTTAAACTGAGACTGCCTTATGCAAACTGTAGTGTTTGTTCATCTTACAAATAGCATGTGTTTTCATATGAGCATCATCCTTTAAATATCCAAAAATTGGCATAAATAAAAGAGACCCTTGGTGAAGAAAAATAATCAATGAACCTTAAACAATCATTAAGACATATAAAACTATCTGAACACCATCAAAGACAAACACTATGAATGCTTAATGTTAGACAAACTCTGTTCCTTGGAATTTCATCCATCTCAGTATTTTTCTCTTATTTAACTGACATAAAAATATAAAATTGTGCATACTCTTCGGGTACAATGTGATTTGATACATGCATTCATTGTGTAATAGTTAAACCAGTTTAAACATATCTGTCACCTCAAATTTTCATCATTTCTTTATGATGCAAGCATTCAGAATCCTTTCTTCAAGGTTTTTGAAATATACAGTACATTATTGTTATCTGCAGTCACCCTACTGTGAGATGGCACACCAGAATTTCTTTTTCCTGTCAAACTGTAACTCAATACCCACTTATCAGCCTTTCCCATCTCTTTCCCTCCCCCTCTCAGTGTTGTTAAATTTGACCTTTCCACATAATGCCTATCTTAGAAATGATCATTCCTCTAGAAAGTTTCTGTTCAATGTCAAAGTCTATGGCCCTTTGTGAAAAAACCCTAAGACCCTGGCTTTGGGAACTAAAGCTCTTGAAGCTACCCCTAACTATAAAATAAACCCATGGGAAGAAATGTGGATACTCTTTCCCACTTGGAACCCTATCACAAATCTACCCTGGTTCCACCAGAGTTTTTGATTACATACCAACAAGAGCAAATTAAAGGAGAACCACGGCCTAATTTTGTAAAGTAGACCCACCTCCAAATGGGCTGTCCTCAAAAGGGGCCATAATCCTCAGCCACCTGAGTTGAGGCCCAGAATCACCTCCTAATCCATGATCCTGTTCATCCTGTCACACTCTGGGTAGTGTAGTTTTAAGTGCATTGTATTTAGCTTACTTTGATTCTCTCAGAGAAGGGAGTCTCTGTCTCTGTTTCTGTCTCTCAAATTCAGTATTTCTTTCTCCATAGAATATTCTAGTTGAAGTCCCTCAACTTCAGACTATTCTATTGGCTGTACTTTCATAATTGCATCGATGTATGTTTAACACAAGTATCTCATGGGCTCTACTTTAATATTTTAGTCCCCAAATGCTTGGAGTGCTCTTAACCATAATACATAGGGTTAATTATTTAGGTTTACATTATTCAAGCCCTAATGTGATTCTGACCCCAAGCAGCCACTAAATATACTATAACCCTCACATCAGTTGGCCAGTGATAACTTCTGTGCCTATACTTTTCCAGATCTTGGTTTTCCACTAAAGATTTACCCCACGGCTCCTTTTGTCTTGTTGTTGTTGAGTATTACATAAAGATTGGTCAAGACTGACAATTACCTCCATTAAGATTTTCTTTAAGGGTAAAACTAAGTAATCAAACTCAGAACCTTGTGTAATTTATATTATGTATTCTCAAATCACAAATAAACTTCTGACTGTTTTCTGATTTAAAAACTTGAATCTCATATACACTATCTTTAAAATTTTTACACTATGTTATTTTTGTCAGATTAATATAACATAAATATCACATAGGTTGTGTTCCCCAGTTTTTGCACATTTATATTCAACTCCCAAAATAAAAAATATAAAGATATTCTGTAGTCATTCTGATTTTTTAAAGACCTTGGGTACATGAAGATATACCCATTTTAGAGGTAAGCAATGTAAAGTGCTTTCCTAAGTTACTGATTTGTATTATCACATTTCTTAAGTTCCTAATTAATCAAATAAACACATGCTTTTATATTGTTATTTAAACACACTGCATTATTCCCTCTTATTTCTCTTTGTTACCATGCCTTATCATGGTGAGTATAGATTTTGAATTATTCTCCATAGTTTTGCCTTTGAAATAAAGTAGTACTTTTTATTTATGAGAAGAAGAAAGTTCATGAGACTTTTGACTGACTAATATAATTACTCTTGAGAGGAGAGCACAGGAGAAACCTTGTTTATTTTGATGTTTGCCAGCATACCTAAAATGCCAACGTGGAAGGAGCTCTGAAGAAAAATGCTGGAATCTTTCAGATGTTAAAGGGGAGTAGGATAACAAAAAGCACAAAAAAGACAGCAAAATCAATAGATGTGCTGATCTATTCACTTTTATTACTGAACTTCAGGGTTTTGAGCTGAATTTCAGCTATTTCACATGTCCCTGGATATAATGAAGGGATGATATAGACTCCGGTAAGTTATGGGGTTTATCTCATACATGTGAGTGCCTCATAACTTATTAGTGCCTGAAGCTGTAATGAGTTATGTTACAGTTCTCATACAGAGCCTCCAAAACTTGTAACTCACCAAAACCCTGGACAATTTCATTTATTTAATGCCTTTTTAGTATTGGAGTTTCTAATCCAGAATTTGTTAATTTTTTTCATAGTTACTGGGTAGTGTCCCCTGTGGTATGTTAAATTCAGAAGGTCATAAGTCTCTATATATTTTGCTGAAGTGAACATTCTCTGCCACAACATCTAAAGAATAATATTTGGGGGTGGCACACTAATACATCATGTCAAGCTGACATTTATATCATGAAGTTTACTGTTTTCTGGTGATATTGTTCATAATATAAGCCTTTGACTTGTTTGCAATCACAAGTTGGTAGGATATAGTGTTCTGTTAAGCATCTCTGGTGGTGGTTTGCAATGAATATGTGACTGCTCTACAAATTTTCAGAGATATTTTGCCCTTTCATTTTGGTAGGAGTATAGAGAAGATGATAAAAGGCTCTATTCATCAAATGTTGTTTCTGTGGGAGTATCTTCAAATTTTCCTGGATTCTCTTTTCAGGTGGCCAGATGTGTATATATGTGGTTCATCATTCTGAACAATCGCCCTGAAGAAAATTGCATTTGTTGGAACTGATTCCAAAAACGAAGTTTTATTAAAAGTGGTCTTTTGAACATAATAAAACAAGATTGCTTTTGGTTGGATTTGCTTCTCCACTATATCGTGGCTTTTAGTAAGCTTTGCCAAAGACGGTAACAGACAACAAATAATGGAGAAATTCATTAAGTGCTAAAATGCAACTCTTTTGAAAAAGCAGTTTAGAATTATTTTTATGAGAATCTGAAATTATTTAGCTTAATGAATAAAAGCATTCTTGAATGAATTCAGCATTTTATTATTTACAGCCTTATAGTGAAAGTAACATTTTAAGACCTAAAAACAATGATGTCCTTGTTTAAATACAACTACTGTTGTTTATTCCTATCATTATTGGTTACCTGTCTGGAGGAGCTTATGTGTGCACCTTTAACTATAATATATACGACTTATCCATGTCATAATCATAGAATGAGTTTCTGTCTCTCTTAGTGTGGATCCAATAAATGCTAACTAATTTTACATGAAACTGAAAAGAAAACATAATTAAGAAGGACTTACTGGGAACCATATAGCATAGTCTATTCTAAAGTCAAACGTAATTATTTTTGGATCCTCTTCTTTCCTGGAATATCTGAACAACTTCTCTATTCCTGTGAGTAATTGAGAGATGATGGAATTTATATATTACATTTTTAAAGGACTCACATTTGCTAATTCTAAAAGTAAAAGTCCATTAAAAAAAGACCTAATTAAAATAAAGTAGTTGAAATCCCTGGAGAAAACTAGTTTTTCCCCTAAGAGCTCAGCAGCAATCAAGAAGAGCAGATAAACATCCATGTCATAGAATTAGACAGACCTAAAATTAAGTTTTTTAAAAAATTAAAGGATTTTTATAATGGGTAATATATTATAAATAAGCTGAAAGCAATTTAGTATACTATTTTCCTTATTTTAGGTGCTCTCCTCCTAATCACCATTTTGTTACTTTCGATTTTATGTTTGTTTCTAAATTTTGCTCATTTTACATTAAGGAGTAATTCATTATAATATGAATGCGATATAAAACTAAATAATGTAATGAGATGCTGACAAGCCCAAAAGAGAGATACAGGAAAGCATTATAAAGGCAAATGAACAAGGACACTCTCCCGTAAATGCTAAGAACCAAATTACAAGAGAAATGAGTTATTTTCACAATAAAGTGGCAAACTGATTGTATTTTCTTACCCCCATTGTCCTCACCACTTTAAAATAAGTGAAAAAAAAAAACAACCAAAAAGCTTAGATAGGCCTGCAAAATACTTGTGGGAATCAATATTGTAGCTTGTTTCTGTATTCTAAACTAAACATAAAAGTGAGACAAATGGTTTTAGAGCAAATGAGTGAAATAGAACATGTCTCTGTCTGGAAGTACCTGAGGATAAGCTCAGTGGTGTCATTTTTGAAGTTAAATGAGCTGTTGGTGTAGGGGCAGAAAGTTGATAACTGGGCGAACCAAGAATAGTACACACATTTAATCTTTCAGGGGAAAAAACAGAAAAATGTCAACAAAAATATTAATTTAAAAGTATTTTTCAATCTTCATTTCACATGAGCATTTGAGGCTTGTTTTTTAAGAGTATTTCACTAATCTGGAATATTGGCTAATAGAGGTTCCACAAAAATTTATACCACTTATAAATGGGAATGATTTATAAAAATAATTTTTACAAAAGAATAAAAGGCAATATTATTGGAAATTTAGAATTTAAAAAGACTAAATATGGAATTAAAACTGGGAAAGAGTCCTAGAAAAACTTGGCCTAGTTTATGTAGTCTATTCATAGCAGCAATGAAATAAGACCCCCCCCCCTTTTTTTTCCCCTTTTGGTCTTATTATTTAGTAAAAAAGAGTCCTATCTCTTGAAACATTGTTCATAAAAATTATATAATGTTTTGTATGTATAGTTTATAGATAACTAATTGAAAAATTAATGTGTGAAGCTTTTTGTATGTGTGTCCATAAAAACATAAAAGAATGTTTTGAATAGTATATCCAGGCTCAAACTATTACAGATTGTAAAACTAGTGTAATCTTAGTTATATTTACTTCATCATTCTTATTGGCACCCAAAGTGAAGATTTGTCTGGGGAGAATTGCAAGGCTTCTCTAGGACCATAAGTATCGACTACTTCTTCTCAATGAGCACATCATGCCATTCCTTATATTTCTTGTATTTGTACATAATTCATTTCTATAGTACTTTTATTTTGAAATTTTGAGATCTGTAAGAGAAAAAGATTAAGGAAAAAATCCATCATTATGTACAGATCTTTGCTGCCATGTCTCCATAACTGAAGAGCAGCAGTCTTCTCAACCACCCATTTCTCTACAGAATTGCCCCAGTTTTCTCAAGTCATTTAGCTAGGTAGTGAGGATAACTGAATACAGATATCATAAGAATTCTGAGACTTTTACAACATTCCTAATAAGCTAAATAAGGGAGACCTTCAAAACACAAATTCCCTATGAATCCTTACTTCATGTATATATTGGAATGACGGATAATTGTAGGTGTTTTAGAAAAACAAGTAATAGTTCATGAACACACATCATCTCATTTGTGTGTGTAATAGGGAAAAGGCTATTGCTAAATGTGTATCAATTACTTTCATTTTCATTCATACACACTATACAACATTTCTATGTGAGAAAAAAAGATGAAGAGTGTTAAGATTTGCATTCAAAACAATGATCTAATCCATATTCACCATGAATGCATTCCTGAGACTGTATCAATGATGGTTAAGAATGTGGTCTCTAAAACCAAACTGACGAGTTTTAAATTCATCTCAGCCACTCCTATCTGACCTTGGTTAGCCTCTTTGTGTCTTTGTTTTCTCACTTATAAACAGGAACAATGATAACAATAGTTTCTTCTCCTAAAGCATACTGTAATAAAAATGTTAACATAGGTAAAGGGCATAAGAAATCACCTGGCACTTAAATCATCCATGTCTATTTTCTATGTTTCTAGATGAGGAAAAAAACATAGGGTCTTCAGTAATCTCAAGATATGTATGAGTTTTGACTAGGAAAGGTACAAGGCAAAGCTTTGATCAAGCGCTGAATTTTCTCATTCTTTGAAATTTATTAACATTGAGTTCTCTAAATAAAAATACTTCACAAATATCTTCTCATCATTTCTGCTATTTTCCATCATATTTGCTTGTCTTTTCCAAGGTGTGTTCCATCTTCTTTGATTTTCAGGTTAATTTGAAAATTCTCACTCTCGGATGGGCCATTTTGAAAATAAGACTTTTTATTGGAAAAGAAATCAATTTGAATACATTGTGTATTATACATATTGTGTATTATATTGTCAGGTCATTGCTGAAATGATTCAGGCAACATAAAGGGAACCAGAAATTCTCAGGAGGGTGCAAACATGGCATGTAGGAAACATTACCAGTGACCTGCTGTGGGAGAGGAGCCTGTGGCTGAATGGCCAGTTCCATTGTTTTCATAGAACTGTAAGTGAACTCTGTGTGTGTGTGTGTGTGTGTGTGTGTGTGTGTGTGAGTGTGGTGAGGGTGCTGGTGGTTAAACTTGGGGCCTTGTCCATGGTAAACATACACTCTACAACTGAGCTATATCCCAAGTAAAGCAATTTGTAATCAGAGGTTTTCGGTTATACCATCACTTTTGACATGAGGAAAGAACTACATTTTGTTTCTTCCTGCACATTATGTCTTTATTATATATTTTTAGAGTGGTAGTACTGTAAAATATGTATGGTGTAACATATCAGTGCATGCAAATGAATTTATACATATATATCACATAAAAGAATATTGTTGTATTCTAATGATTAAAAGAATTTTAGATCATTTTAAAGTAGTTTGATATAAAAGATTGCTGTTAGAGCTTTACTTTTTTCCCCCAATCCTAAGATGAAAAAATTGCTCAACATTCATCAGTCAGTATATCAGAACTATTGAGAATATTACAATACATTTGGCAATGGTTTCTGTTCTCCTATTTAGCACACAAATGGGACAAGTTATCTGTGAGCTATCACCTGCTTTAAAAAAGGACACTTCATACAATGCTATTTCACTATAACGATAGTTAAATGCATCAGTAAGGATTTTGATCTTGATTGTTTCAAGCATTTAAACTGAGCTACACTTTTGGGGGCATTTGTTTTTCTAGGAAAAATTTTTTGAGTCATAGTTTACTGTAATCCTAAGGAATGAGTGGAGTAGAATTTTGGATGTCTGTCTTTGCTATCATTTTTTTTTTTTCATTCTTGTGACTGGTATAGAGTGGCTCTTTGTTTTTTGAAGGTCAGGTGACAATTACACTAACTATAAACATTCATTCTATTCCACTGCTAAGTGATTTCTACTTTAAATTGCTTCTAAATCTTTTCTCACCCACCTTAAATCCAATATTTATTTTAACCTTGAGCTGCCTAAGACCTTTAATAGGAAGCTTCAAAGCATTTTAAAAATCGTATCCTTTTTAAATCTTTCTCATTTGAATGCAAGTGCCTTGAAAGCTCAAACAGTGTTGGTTGTTCTTATTGAAGTTTATAATGCTTTAGATATTCAAATCAGCTCTATGTCTTCCATTTGTTATGCAAATCCTTAAACTTTATATACTGCATAGTTTATCTACATTAATACAGCTTTCACTAACAGGTCTTACCAGAGCAGACATACACTCTAAAGGTGCACATTTTTAGTGTCTTGAATTACCATAAAATCATAAAAATAGTGTGTATTGCTTTACTCTAATCAGACTCAGTTTTATGTGGTTGTTGAAAGCCCTTTTACATTCCATTCTGTGTCTGGAGTTCTGTGTATAAAACTGATTCAGAAAAAGCAAAGTGAAGACACCTGCTGGCTTATAGCACAAATACTAAAATATCTTAGAGCCTGCTGAAAGGAGAATTGGAACAATATGTCATTACTGAAGGCTCACTTGCAAGTTCTAATGTATTATAATGAAAACAGTATGACAAACCTAATGAGACAGTGAAGATTTGGGTAATTGTTCCTACAATGTATGGTAACTTTTCCAGCCGTTATTGGCAAACATAAAACCTAATGAGATTTTATTAATTTAAATGCAGTACATCTGCAAAACATTTCCTTCCTTGCATTCTCCTCTGATAGTCTTCCTTTCCACATGGACTTGATCCTTTTAAGTTAATTGTTCTGTATAGTACACTCTCCCAACAAAACACTTGACAAAAATGTGAATCAAACTTTTCCATTTATTTTTGTATATATTGTCCTGAAGCACAATATTACATGCAAGCTTATGAAGTCTATCAATATGATATTTAATAAAAGCACAATATTTGCATTTAGGGTTAAACTGTTAGAAAATTTTGAGTGTTTTTCAAAAATGCAGAACATGTAGAAATGCTGTTTCTTCTTAATTTGTGAAGGGAAGAAATTAATTTCCTGTTATTTATATCCATATGTTTTAAATTGTCACAAGACTAAAGATAAATAGCAAATGCTGTTCTGCCCATTGCCTCTTATTCAACCAATCACTATTTGCTAATTTTGAAAATATTAAATATTATTGAGGGGCTCATTCTACTTCCATGAAATCTAACTTCAAAATTTCTTCATATCCATTCATATGCAGTACAAAGATGTTTCCATTCAAAAATAAAAATGTTTTCATCTCAGAGCATTTTAAAAATAGTACTGTTTTAAACATGAACAACCATGAAGAGAATGCTAATTTTCTACTATTAACCTTTAATTTTTTTCTGCTTTCAGCTCGTTTCACTTCCTTGTATCTTTTTCAAGCTACCAAGTCACACTCTTAGGTAGGTGAAGTCTTGACTTTGCAGTGGTCGGAGAAAGAGTGTTTCTGATGAAGTTGCCAGTAACACATTGCCAGCTGGTAGTAGGGAAAGCAATAGAGCTGTCAGGAAGTTCAAAAATTATATTGTCTCTGCTAGAATAACTGGAAAGAGATCATATTCACGTCCCCCCTGAGTTTTTCAGGTCATTTTGGATTTACAGTACAGCATTTTATTACAGTTTGAAAACTTTATAGAAAACTAAGTTGTCTAGTTCTTTGTTATCCAATGTTTTTCTATGAAAACAGATACAATTGGATCGACATATATTTAAGCATTTCCCTCATATTTTTCTGAGCTCTGATTTTACCAGAATTAGAGGACTAATCATCAAGGTTCCTATTTTAAACTTTAGTCGATTAAATTTATTATATCATGAATGAGAGAGGTTTATAAAATATCTGAGATTAAAGTGATTTTACAATGACCTTTAGAAGTTTTTGTCAAATTGACCCCCCCAAAAGTAGATTTATACTAAAGGTCAAATAATTTAACAATGAGTTTATAGCAACATATTCCTAAATTTTTTATTATGTATTCTATGAATATTGCTTGTTTTCTATTTGTTCCAAAATATGTATATTTTTGGTGGAAGCTTTTCCTGGAAGGAGTTACAAAACAACTCTGTAATAGAATAGGATGTAAACATATTCTTCTCTCTTATTTTTATGAGAGGCTATTTGTACATAATTAGTACATTGTTTCAGAATATGATTTTATTAATGCAATTTATAGTATTTTGTTAGAAGATCTAGGGATTCCCTTGAATCTGTTATAATGTGGGCAAAGTTTGTAGCTCAGAAAGTGCTTGCCTGGGATGTATCAGGTCCTGGGTTCCAAATCCAGCATCTCAGAATAAAAAGAAATTAGTTGCAATATAATCAGTTACAGATAGCTAATTTTATTTTCAGAGATAATGAAGAAAGAATTTTCTTTTTTTATTTGTTCTTTTTAGTTATACTTGAAAATATAATCTATGTTGATAAATTTATACATGCATGGAATATATCTTATTCTAATTAGGGTTCCCAGTCTTGTGGATGTACACACTCTGGTGTATTCTTGTATGGGCATAGGAAAATTATATCAGATTCATTTTACTGTCTTTCCTATTCTTATTCCCCTTCTCTTCCCCTTCCCTCCCTTTTGTCTAATTCATGGAACTTCCATTGAAAGAAAGAATTTTCTATGAATTCCTCTTGCCAACCATATTTTTAACATTGGAATTTTCTGACGGAAATATTACTAAAGGCTGAGGTTTTTGTGTCAGTACTCAGTTTGTTATCCGCTGGTACTGTTCTGTTTAGTTTGCAAACATAGCTTAAGCCTACCTGTTTGTGCCAGATGCTATTTTCTGTTGAACACTGTATGTTCTCCTCAAAAAGCATATAGCAAAAACAAGCATGTGAAGTGTGTAACACAAAATTATGAAACTTGCAAGGAAATATTTCCATGATTTCATAGATTTACACATAAAAAGAAATTATTTTCTATTTTCATAAGAATGTAAACATATATTCTACAAAATGTTTAAAAATCACAGAATTTACATATGGTTTTGAAAGATTTTTTTCTATACAACAGAGTTCAATGTAAGTATCACCCACCCACACACAGGTGTGCACGCGTGCACACATACACACACACAAGCATATTTCAGTTGGATAGATCATTTGGATTTTTAGTGATAATATTTGAAATAAGCCATGATTCAATTCCTGATTAGCCTTACTTAACCAGAGATATTAATTCTTCTATCAACTATACTAATTCTTCTACTATAATGGATACATAATAACAAATTACCATTTTCAGTATTGCCTTAGTTTTCCCATAAGGAACTTCTCTAATATTTGCAATTTTTTTAACAATACAATGAGAACAAACTTAAGTTAGACCGATTTGCTGTAAATTGTATGTCACTTGCTATGGGAATTTTAACAAGCTACTTAATTTTCTGATCTCCCATTTGCCTACCTATGAAATGGAGATAATGATGGATACTTTTCAGCGTTCTCAGAAGTATTATGTGAAATAGTGTATGTCTCATGCCTTCTAGACCGAGACACACAGAAGCGTGTAAATAAATATCTCTCTTTCTTAGAAATTTTTTGGCTTACAGGTCAAACTTCCAATTGTATTCAATGCAATTCAAGCCATTTCCTGTTTTTTGTTTTTGTTTTTATGAACAGAAAAATGGATGCAGTGACCATGTGTCACTATCACACCAGTTGCAAGAACCCCTGCTCTCTATACACTGAATAGAATGTCTTAAGTGAAAACTTACCGTCTGATTATAACACTCGTAAATTCAGTTATAGAGTTTCTTTTATTCTTTTCCTTTCCTTTCTAATCTCCAGACACCATGCAGTTCTTGCTTTTGCTTCTCTGCATTCTTCCTAGAGATAAAGCTGCAATGTTAAATGCATCATAGAGAAGCATTGTCTTAGTAAAAATGTCTTATGTTAGAAGTGAAAAAGTGGTTGGTGCAGTGAAGAAGGTTGCCAATGGACAACATAAATTTCCTGCTTAGCTACTATTTTTAAGGTTAGTGTACTTTCCTCAAGAGAGATTTTTCTATAAGGAAACTAATAGAAGTCCTTGTAAGCAAGGGTAGAAAAGAGAATGCATCCTGCCCTGGTACAGGCAATGCAAGAGTGGATTGTCATTAGAAAATGTAAGAACAATAATAGCACTGACTAAATGTCATCTATTTTTTGTCATAACCATACTCTAGTAATTATAAACAATGCCGACAATAAATTTTTTTGTTCCAGATCAACCATAACTACAATGCTTTTATGTTAAGGATGGTTCCATTTCCATAATCTCAAAATGTGAACAAGGAAAACATTTTTTCTTATGCACATTTAGAACAATGAGAGTGGTAAGTGAGCTGAACTGTATTACTGGGGTGCAAGTTAGACGATCTTATTCACAATGGTATCTTAGGTCATGGAAAGCATATTTTACAGTGACAAGCTGCATGTACAGTCTTTTTAAAGAATCATGTGCATTTTATACATAATATAGTTAGTTTGATTTGCCCTGGGAATATATTTTAGGTTCATTTTTTGCTAAAGTGTTTGTCCTTGACAGTACAGCAGGTAATATCATTTTATGCTCAAGAAAAATAACCTGCCTTCTCCAACAACAGCTGATCATATGGCTCAAAGAAGACTTCACAAAATCTGAAGTCTCTCCTTTTGTGAGAGGACTAGATTTTTTCTCAATTTACTATGAGACACCATTTCGAATTCATATGCCATTTTATAGCAGCTGAAAAATGTGTAATAAATTCAAAGATTAAATACCACTCCAACTAAGAATAATCAATCAAAAATGACAGCTGATTGATTTCTTTTGTAAATGAGAATATACTTATTGTTTAATTGATTTCGATATGCTCCAAAGGTGATTTGAAAGTCGTATATTCCAAAGAATATTGCAGCTATTTTAGTGAGAATTTTAGAAGTTCAAAAATGTGACTCATTGACTAATGTGAGAATTTTTTTCCCTGTCAAGAGAAGGAAATTTATGATCTATTCACTTATTTTGAATATAGCATGAATGTAGATAATAAGAGAAAAAATTATACTCATTAAGAGGTCTGTTTTTAATTTTATCAACAGTTTCTTCCCAGCAACATTGGAGTTTGAATCAAATTATTTATTTTGAATGAAATGTAAAATGCCTCCTATATCATGAAGAAAAAGTATGTGAAAAATCTCCCTTGAGTCCTATGATTACAGAACTTAGGTACCATAACAGGAAAGAAACAGATGGTTCCTCAATGCAGGAATATTTTTAAATAAATATTAATACAATTTAGAATAACATTCTTATTAAGAATTCAGTTTTAATCAGGTTAACTGTTGTTGACTTTGCTACTTAAAACTATTTCATAGATTCTAGAAAAAAGGAAAAAACTAATTAGTATAGAATATGATGAATGTATGGCATTAACTATATTATTTATAATAAATTCATCTCTCAGAAAAAAATGAGTAGTATTTAGGTTTCCTGAGACATGGTCTATAAATATTTTTAAATGCTTTCATGGTATTTGAGAAGGCTTATTACATATGTCTACTCATTTTTTGTTTTAAAATATGTTTGTTAGTTTAGATGATAGCCCAACATGTAAAAGTGCACACTATGGAATATTCTTTTCTCTGGCTTGGCTATTGAAAGTGTTTAATGAACTATTTAAAATACTGGTAATTTTTGTCATGAACTAAGTTAAGATATTGTTATGATTTGGATATGAGGTGTCTCCCCAAAGCTCCTATGTTAATGCAGGAATATTCAGAGGTAAAATGTTTAGATTATGAGAGCTGTAACCTAATCATTCTATCTTAGTTTGAAAAGATTGCTTGGATGTTAACTGTAGGCAGGTGAGGTGTGACTTGAGAGAGACACTGGGGGCATTCTCTGGAAGGGTGCATCATCTCTGCAGCCTCTTCCTTCCTATATTTCTGGGCTTTCTGGATACCATGAAATTAACCAGATTTTCTCTACTATGCCTGGGATGTGCAGCCTCATCTTGGGTCTGGAGCAATAGAATTGGCTGAACATGGACTGAACCTTTAAAACTGTGAGCCCAACATAAACTTTTCTTCCTCTAAGTTGTTCTGGTCAGATATTTTGGTCACAGTAGTAAAAACTGACTAGCACAGATACATTTAGAGACACATAGGATTAATTTCTTTAAACAGTGTCATGTGTGGGTATCTCCTGCTTTTGAGGTTTTCAAACACATTTCCCTGATATTAACGTATCTATGATTTGGATGTGGATGTGGTTTAAGTATGTGCCCTGAAGTTTCATGTGTTAGAAGCTTGGTTTCCAGTGTGGCAATGTTAAGAAGTGATGGGACATTAAGTGGTAGGGCCTATTTGGAGGCCACTAGGTCATTAGGGATTAAGATCTATCTTAATCCCTTCTAAAGGGATTAAGATAGATCTTGGGAAATCTTGTTAGATCCCCAGAGAGGGTTGTTATGAAAGAGTAGGTCTGATCCCCGCCCCCGCCAGCTTCTTACATTTCCCTGTGGTATCTCCTTCTCACATTTGATCCTGTCATAATGCCATCTAACATGATGTGACACAACCAAGGAGGCCGATCTCAGAGGCCAAACCAATGAAGCCACCTGATCTTCAACTTTTAACCTCTAAAACTTTTAGATAAGTAAACTTCTTTTCCTTTTAAGTATGTATTGTTAGGTATTTTATAATAGAAACAGAAAATTGACAAATACTACATACTGCATGTACAGATAATACTACATGTATAGATAAAATTATATAGAATATTTCTTACTCTGATAGAGGCTAAAGGGCTATCATTATAATTACATACGATTTGTCTTTGTCAGGATTGATTTTCACAAATGACTAGCTTTTTTAAGGTCATTTTAGCATACAATAACTGGACAGAAATCCATTTTCTTTCTTACCAGGTCTTCTACCTTTATATCTGGTAGAAACAGCAGTGATTATTATGTTAGAATATGATGAAAGGAACATTGACTTGGAGTTAACAGACAAAGTTTGAAGATACAGCTTCCACATTTGCCTCTATATGAACTTTGACAATATATGTAATTTACTAGCTATGTACTTTCTCTGCAGTGGTCAAAGGTGACTAATCATAGATTTTGCACCCATTTTGTGAGAAATAAAAGAGTTATAATATGTGATGCATTTGCTGTGTGATTATAATGTCGACTAGCATTAGTCCTTTGTCCTTGCTTTTACTAGCCTGACATTATAATGCAACTTTTTAAAAAATTCTGCAAAAAATGTATAAACTTATGATCTTGAAACTCATCATTCCTTTCTTGGTTGTACACCCATCTTGGCTCCACTTTTTACACCTTCACCTGGAATCTCAAGCTTTCTCCACTGCATGACTAATTTTATGGGTTATGACTATGAGCTGTGTCTATGAACTCAGTCTGAGTCCTGTGTTTTGCTGTCTACCTGCCATAGTTTTGATCTTAGTTTTCCCCAAAAGATTCCATGTTATAAAGGGTTGCTTGGTCCCCAGTTCAGTGATTTTGGGAAGTGGGGGAGCCTTTAGGAGACGCAGCCTAATGGGAGGTTTTGAGGTTGTTGTAGGCAATTCCTCAACAGGGTTGGAGGGATTACAGCCTCTTTCCCTTCCTCTCCTTCTCTACTTGGCCTCAAGGTCAACAATATCTTTCTACTATGTGCTTGCTCCCCACCATAATGTGCTGTTTTGTCATAGGCTCAAAAGCAACATGTCAATAGAAAACTACAAAGGAATGAGCCAAGAGGAAACTTTTATTTGGTGAGGAGATGGGGTATGAAGCATTGAACCCAGGGGCACTCGACCACTGAGCCACATCTCAGCTCTATTTTGTATTTTATTTAGAGACACGGTATAACTGAGTTCCTTAACTCCTTGATTTTCCTAAGCCTGGCTTTGAACTCAAGATCCTCCTGCCTCAGCCTCCCAAGCACCTGGGATCACAGGTGTGCACCATTGCATCCAGCCCTTTTCTTTTTATAAATTGATTATCTCAGGGATTTGTTATAAGTGACAGAAAGCTAGCATACTGCTGCATTTCTTTTCTCTATTATTATGATAGAATTTTAGGATATTATAAGATTTTAGACACAACACAGTGTGAGCTCTAGAAAAGGTAATGGGCTGAAGTGCTTTGACTAAAATCACAGAAATGTTGAGGGGCAGATCTTAAACCCAAACCAATGATGTTTTTGTTTTGTTCATTCCTTCACTATATTATATACATGTCTAAATATGATTTTTCCCATTGACATATCAAATAATTGTACCAATAAGATTAGAAGTCCTTCAGACCTTTAGATTCCAATTCATAGATTGCTGTTTGCTACTGTAGCAATTCCAACTATCATTCAAATACAGTTCTGTATGTGCTATGACATAAATAAATACTTTTGACCTCAAAAAAAGAGGGAAAGCACAATATTTCTGAATTCTATTAATAGTGTTCTTTATAGTGATCCCTACTCTACTTTTGGGAGAATAGTCATTGCTTTATTGTTTTAATGTAAGATGAAATACTTTTATTAAAATTTATATGATTTCTAATTGACATACATGCTCAAATACATGGACATTTGGATCAAGCCACATGTACTTTCCAGCTAAAAATTGTGCTTAATAATGTATCAAACTCATTTTCATATACTATCAAATATAAGCTTATGACATTAAGTACTTATATATTTGTTTCATGAATGCATTATTATATATAAATATATGAATAACATACATATATTGTATATATCTATAGTCCATGAATAAACACATACATATACATATATACATACAACTCTATATCTAAACTTTTCTAAACATTAGATATATCAGAATTTATCTCTGTAGTTATTTACTGGATCAGAAATTTTTATGTCAAATTTATATGACAATTTTAAAGTACTAGATCATATTAACCTCTAAACCAGTTTATTTATGATAAACCAGTTTATATTTATTTATTTTTCCCATTAATCCACTATTTTAATGATATTTATTTCTTTGTCAGGGTCAACATTTAGAAGTTAGTGGACTTGTCTCAAGTTTATTTAATACAAACATTTTATCCTCATTTCTAAGACAATGTGCACATGGAGCATCATGGAAAAAAGAAGTAAAAAAGAAGGTCATAGACCTAAGTTTAATATATTTCTTCTATTTTTTCATAGGTGTTTTTCTTTTTTTAGTCTCAGTTCCTTTTGAATAAGAGGGCTAATGTGCTTATTCTTAAAACTGCAGAATGGTTGCTCTGCTTGATTTTGAAGGAATAATTAATTAGGTTTTTGATTTTGAAGGAAGACCCTGAAATAGTGAAAGAGTCCCAATTCAACAGTCAGGTAATTCTGAAAAAGAATATGTTTAGATAAACATGAGAATGTGTTTTATCATCTGTTTCATTAGTTGGCTGTTTGTTTTTATATCTGTAACTTATTGTGTGCCTTACATATTGCATTTGGGTATGTATGATGGAGAATTCTAGGCCACTTTAATCTATACTCTGAAAAAAATGAAGTTAATTTTAGTTTTCGTAATAAAAATAATTAACATTTGACTTATAGTTGAGTATGAACAAAAAAAATAAACAAACATACCAATAGTATACAAAATAATCTTTCCAAATTGATAATGCCTGTCTTTAAGATCAGAGCAGGACACTTGTTCACATGTGCCAAAGGATGGCTTGCCAACATTTCTCTCTTTCTGACAGCTTAAAAAATATGCCAGTAGGTTTTCCAACAGAACACAATAAGAATAGGTATTGATTGTAACTTTTAAAATAAAAATACAAAGTAAAATTAACTAATTTAAGTCTTGTATAAATTTTCACTGAATAACCCAGTTCCATTCCATGTCCATATTAAACTGTACAAATAAATGTGCTTTTGTCATTTGGGTTATTATTTTTTGTGTAAAGTCTTCTGTGAACATAACTTTACAATCATCCTTGTACCCATAATCCTCAAAGCATAAGGTATGTCAACATTATAGAAAATTGATGGGTCAATGACTTAGTATGGGCCAATACAACAAATTACCATAGACTAGATACTTAAAGAAACACACATTATATCTCACAGTCATGAAGTTTACAGAGTCCAAGATGGATGTGTCTGAAGACCTGGTGTTGGATATGGATAATCCTCCAGGTTTGCAAACAGCTGTCTTCTACTTGTATCTGCACATGGGGAAGGGGTGAGAGAAAGGAAGTCAGCTCTCCAGTTTCTTCTTATAAGAACATTAATTCTATTCACTAGGGCTTCAACTTCATTATCTAATGACTTCCCACAGTATCTACCCACTAACACCATCAGTCTGGGGGTAGAATTCATCATCTGAATTTGGTGGGGGTAAGGCACACAAACGTTCAGTCCCTAACAATCTACAACCTATTTATTTGATCTACTCAGCATCTCTACAATACTGATGTGTAAAACTCATCTACAGTTAGTTGACACCTGAAGAGAATCCTTCTCGATTTCAGTTAAATCAAATGATTGCAAAATTCTTACGTATATTAAGTAAAATAAGCCTGTTTTTAAAACTCCTTTTTGCCTAAATTTCTTGATTTTATATAATACAGACACAATTATGATTTATAATTTACAATCCACTATTTAAACCTATGACAATGACAATTTGTGAACCAGAATTTGGTCCAGATCGACCCTTAGTTGTTGGTATAAATATCCCTAATTCCTTCAGTAGTTTTGAAATTTTATTGTTTTCATGACTTTTATCATTCTATTTCATGTTACATAGATCCCTGGCACATGTATTTTTGTGACATTCAATTCACTAAAATTGAACAAACCAGGGCTTCATTTTAAAAGTGTTTTGGAAATTAGCACTCTGTGAAGTATAGCATGATAGGTTATGCAGCCAGGATACAAGACAGTTGTGTGTGTGTATACACACACACACACACACACACACAATAACTATATATAGTTATATAGTTATGTACACATAACATTATCTACATCAGAGACAAATAATATATAGAAACACATCAAAAATCACATAAAAATAAGTAGTTCACTCTCTAAAATCAATCGTTGTTAATTCCAAATAGATTCATCTTAACCTTTATTGGTCTGCATCAAAGAACTATAACTCCTCTAGCAGCAGACTCTGTGAAACCATCTTTGCATCTGCTCTTAGATTGACCACACTAATTCACTCACATACTATCAGAGAAGGGTTTTAAGTTGTGTTTTGACTTTGCCAAGTCTTTTATAAACTGTTACCAAACTATTGCCTGTTCCAACAACTCCTTTCCTTCTTTAAAAAATATTAAAAGAAAATGAATAGACTACCTTCTATCTTATCAGTAAATGTACTTTTAGCTACTCAGAAAAGATATTTTAACAATATTACCTACCTTTATAATGTAAATCAGTTATCATATAGCCAAGAATTTTATGAAAGTTTGCCTGCCAATAGTTTTAAAACTAAATTAAAATTAATTACTAAACTGTAATTATGCATTGTAATTCATAGTCCAATGAAATGAGAGAACAAACTAGAAGGGAAATTTGTGGAAAGTGTGTCAGGTAGGGCATGTGATTTGACAAGGGTCAGACACTAGAGCTAAGAAATAGCAGAACTGAAATCCAATCCAAATTTAATTAGTCCCAAAGTACATATGCTTTCACTGATGCCTTGTTACAAAGATTTGGAATCTTAACAGCTGTGAGAAAATAAATATTCAAAAAAATCAAATTTGAATTTTTTCAAACAGAAGACATCTACCTAAATATCTAACTATCCGTCTAGAAAAAAGACAGGAATCTAGAAGAAAGAGGGTGATGGGAATGGTTCCGCTGCTGTGCAATGAGATAAATGAATGTTCTGACAATTCCAAGGTTACCTTTTTTTTTTTTT
>JAJEJO010000857.1:411282-509569 GCA_020662805.1 Glaucomys volans | reverse complement strand
TTAGGGTGGCTAATGGTTTATCAATTTTGTTTATTTTTTCAAAGAACCAACTTTTTGTTTCGTCAATTTTTTGAATTGTTTCTTTTGTTTCAATTTTGTTGATTTCAGCTCTGATTTTGATAATTTCCTGTCTTCTACTACTTTTGGTGATGATCTGTTCCTCTTTTTCTAGGACTTTGAGCTGTAATGTGAGGTCATTGATTTGTTGACTTTTCATTCTTTTATTAAATGCACTCCATGCAATGAATTTTCCTCTTAGCACTGCTTTCATAGTGTCCCAGAAATTTTGATATGTTGTGTCTTTGTTCTCGTTGACCTCTAAGAATCTTTTAATTTCTCCCCTAATGTCTTCTGTTATCCATGTATCATTCAATAGCATATTATTTAATCTCCAGATCTTGGAGTAGTTTCTGTTTTTAACTTTATCATTGATATCTAATTTCATTCCATTATGATCTGAGAGTATACAAGGTAGTATCTCTACGTTTTTGTATTCGCTAAGAGTAGCTTTGTGGCATAACATATGGTCTATTTTAGAGAAGGACCCATGCGCTGCTGAGAAGAAAGTGTATTCGCTTTTTGATGGATGGAATATTCTATATATGTCTGTTAAGTCCAAATTAGCGATTGTGTCATTGAATCCTATGGTTTCTTTGTTCAATTTTTGCTTGGAAGATCTGTCCAACGGTGAGAGAGGAGTATTGAAGTCCCCCAGTATTATTGTGTTTTGGTCTATTTAGTTCCTGAAATTGAGAAGGATCTGATTGACATACACGGATGCACCATTGTTTGGTGCATAGATATTTATGATTGTTATATCTTGTTGATTTATGCTTCCTTTAAGCAGTATGAAATGTCCTTATCCCTTCTGACTAACTTTGGCTTGAAGTCTGCTTCATCTGAAATGAGGATGGAAACTCCTGCTTTTTTACTCAGTCCATGTGCATAGTATGTTTTTTCCCAACCTTTCACCTCTAGTCTGTGGGCATGTTTTTCCATGAGATGAGTCTCTTGAAGGCAGTATATTATTGAGTCTTTCTTTTTAATCCAATCGGCCAGTCTATGTCTTTTGATTGATGAGTTTAGGCCATTTACATTCAGGGTTATTATTGAGGGTTATTATGGGTTATTATGACTTGTATTTCCTGCCATTTTAGCTCTCTTGGGGTTTTTAGCTTAACTTTTTTCTCCTTTGATTGACTCTTTCTTTAAGTTAATTCCTCCCCATGTTGACTGAGATTGTTGTTTTTCATTTCTTCCTCATCGAATATATTGTTGAGAATGTTCTGTAGGGCAGGCTTTCTCTTTGTGAATTCTTTAAGCTTTTGTTTATCATGGAAGGATTTTATTTTGTCATCAAAACTGAAGGTAAGTTTTGCTGGGTATAAGATCCTTGGTTTGCATCCATTTTCTTTCAGAGCTTGAAATATGTTGTTCCAGGCCCTTCTTGCTTTTAGGGTCTGGGCTGAGAAATCTGCTGGTATCCGTATTGGTTCCCCCCTGTAGGTAATCTGCTGCTTTTCTCTCGCAGCCTTTAAAATTCTATCTTTGTTTGTATGTTAGGTATTTTCATTATTATGTGCCTTGGTGTGGATGTGTTGTAATTCTGTGTGTTTGGTGTCTTGTAAGCCTCTTGTAATTGATTTTCCATCTCATTCATCATATTTGGGGAAATTTCTGATATTATTTCATTAAACAGATTATTCATACCCTTGGTTTGTATCTCTGTGCCTTCCTCAATCCCAATAACTCTTAAATTTGGTCTTTTCATGATGTCCCATATTTCTTGGAGGTTTTGTTCATGATTCCTAACCATCTTCTCTGTTTGTTTGACTTTGTTTTCAAGATTAAATATTTTGTCTTCATTGTCTGAGGTTCTGTCTTCCAAGTGATCTATTCTGTTAATTATGCTTTCTATTGAGTTTTTAACTTGTTTTATTGTTTCCTTTATTTCCTTCAAGGATTTCTGTTGTTTTTTTTTTTTTTTTCAGAAATTCTATCTCTTTATTGAAATGATTTTTTGCTTCCTGCAATTTCTCTATTAGCTGATTATTCATAGCCTGAATCTGCTCTCTTGTCACATCATTCTCTTCTCAGATCATTTTCATTATGAACATTCTGAACTCCCTTTCTGTCGTTCCTCCTACCATGCGGTCTTTGGGTTTTCTTGATATATCATCTAGGTTTGTTTTGGGCACTTTCTTCCCGTGTTTTCTCATGTTGCTCATGTATCTTCCCCTCTAGTAGTGTGAATCAGAGGGATTGCAATTTCCCTGTAAAGACTTAAAGTGTCCCTGCAGATTTCCAGTAACTCACCTGATGTTTGAGTGGTGCTTGATCAAGCAGTGACCCAAGAAAGCTGCTGTCCCACTATTCCAGGTTGGGAATGATCAATGCTTCTGGGCAGAGGCAACCTGGTGTTGATAGACAATCATATACAGCAAGGTGCTAGACCCCGGGCCAGGGTGTGGACCTGGGCACTAGACCAAGTTGGGGTGGGGGCCCAGAACTGTGCTCAGTGATGTGAATTCACTGGGCTTGAGAGCCCAGGCAGGCCTGAGCTCCTCGCTGGGGTCTCAGTTGGTGGCAGGTGGTCACTCTCTGCCAGGGAAGCTGTAGAATGATGTCGAAGGGCCTAAACTCCCCACTGGAGCTGGCAACTGCCTCCGCTCCAGGCCAGATCTCTCCAGGAGCTGCAGCGCAGTGGCCCTGCCAGAGGACCGGAGCTCAACTCTGAGGACTCAGGCTGCCGAAGATGGTCTCTCTCTGACAGGACCTCAGGCTACTTTTAAAACAAACCAAAGAGAATGGAAAGAAGAGCCAAGGGTAAATAGATGCATTCAGAGAGATGTAGTTTCACCTCAGCTGATTGTGCTCTGTAGACTTCCTAGAAACAAACAATTATTAAAAACTAGAAAATTAGGGACATCTGAATACTTACTTTGAGAGTTAATGATAGTAAGGTACTGTTGATAATGTTTTAAAGTTTCTATAATATTGCATTTACTTTTTAAGAAAAGATTATATATATTTTTGAGATACTAAAGTACTTACTGCAAAATGATATGACTTTTGGAATTATCTTAAAAATAATTTTTGTGTGTCCAGAGGTTGTTAATAGGTGGGATCTCCATGAAATCAGATTGGTAGAAGTAATGGGTATTTAAAATGACTTCATGTCATACTGTTGACATTTTGGATATTTCAAAATTTCTATAGTAAAAAGATGATGATTTTTTAAAGTACCTTTGTATGTTGAAGCATTAAAAGGCTATTTTTGTCTTCATTTCTAAAAATATACATCAGCATCATGATGTAATATGAGGCCATTATGTTATAGGCAACTTTTATAATTTTTCAAAGAGATCCGTTTTTACTTAAGTTTCATTGTGTTTCTATCTATGACATCCCTTACTGTTTTGGTAACACGTACTCAAAAGTAAAAAAAAAAAAAAGCAATTTCAAAACCAGTTTTAAGCAATAAGTACGTTTCCATTAATAAGAATTTTATATCACAGACATGAAGTCACTTTTTTTTCTTTTTGGTGTGGTGGCGGTGTCAGATATTCTGTCTGCATTTGCTATTATTAGAATGAATGTCAACACAGAGAAAAGGATGTTCATGCTGTCACAGGGAGTATACTTAGACTACATCTGAACATTATTTTTCAGGAAGAAGTGTTCAATGATTTGATCACTTGTCAGAAGCGTCTCACTGAAAGATCTTGCAGAGTCTGTAGGTTTCTTTTCTGTTCTAATCTGGAAAACAATGAACAAAAGCCCCAATCTTTAGCATGGCAAATTCAAATCTAAGCATTTTGTAGAAATCTTTCTGAATATCAGTAACTATATAAAATTTACTTTACCTTTTTTTACCTACATCACTCCCAATATTAATTTTGTTATTTTTGCATTACTTTCAGCCTTAATCTAACTTTACCAGATTTGAGGCAACCTGGAAGGAGTTGTTACATAATGATATGGTAACAAAGTTTAAAAAGAGTTCTGCAACCAAGTTATAGTGCAGATGATACTGTTGAATATGTTGTGGGGGATATTTTTTAGGCAGATGGTACCCTCAGTGGTATATCTATAATTTCTTCTAATATTGCCTTCTGTCATTGATTGAGTCATACTAAAGCTGAAAGTGAAGCTTCAAAAAAGTATTGCCTCCAAAAAGTATGCCACAGTGTGATAAGTGCTTCCACCTCACAGGAATGTTGGGTAAACAAGTGTGATAATCAACATGAAAATCCCTTGAGTATTCAGGAATAAAGCACACATAAAAAGTTCACATATAGTGTCTATTAGAATCTGGCTGCATAGAAATATATATGTGTGTGCATGAAGGTTTACATACATACAAATATATTTATATACACATAAAGATAAGACAGAAAACTCATTTTTAATATTCTGTAAAATTCATTGTTGTCTTGTATTTCTCAATTTTCCAAGGAAATATTTCAGAAATGTATTCTATGCTGTATACTTCATCTTCAGATGTGCAGTTTTTTCAAAAAAATCTGGAGGAGAAGAATGTATATATTTTTGCATAGAAATAGCAGTCTTCAGCAGGTAATGATTGGAGATCATGCTCCCCCTCCTTTATCATCACTAAGTTCAAATATGTTTGCTGTCTTAGTTGGAGCAGAATGGTTGGATATATTTACCTATATTCCTTTGGTCCAATTACATGAAAATTGACATGCTGAAATCATTTTGAGCATAAGACATAAAAAGCTGATCATAAATCATAAATAATTTTATAAAGCACAGGTTTGGAAATGGTTGTAGCCACAATAAATTGCATATTTACAGGGCTTAGGATTGTGGCTCAGCAGTAGAGCGCTTGCCTGGCAGGTACATTCTCAGCACCACATATAAATAAATAAATAAATAAATAAATAAAGTAATCAAAGGACCATTGACAACAACAAAAAATATTTTTTAAAAAATGCATATTTACAAATTCAAAAATATGAGGTTTTTAGTCCTCAAATTCTTACTACAGACCAAAATGCAGACATAAAATGTCTTTGCCTCTCCAAATCTACTGTCCCTGTAGCTTACCTTTTCTTGTTTTTATTTAGCTTTTCTTTCTATTGTAGAAATATTTCATTCCAATTTAATTCTGTTCTTCATTGTTTCCTTACATAAAATTAACTTAAATAAGGTAATATACAGGAAACTTTCTCACACTAATGTATAAATCATTGACAAAAACTTCCCCAGGGAATTTGAATACAAATAAATATTTAAGTTTCTTGTGCTGGACCAGTGGCTAGACTATCCTTGCTATGACTAGAGTTTAATATAAATATGGAGTGAACTAAATTGGAATGGGGCAAAAGTTAACACTATTTTAATTTATACAGAATAGTGTTGAATTGCTTGATAGTGTTTAGTAAATTTAAAATACAGGATGCTTTAAAATTATGAGAGAAAGTGTTTTTGAACCTCCAATTCTATTTCCAAAAATCTAACCAACTAATTAAAGAATTTTCAAAACTACAAGGCTGGAAAACCATATTTACTCCATATCCTCTCTCACCAAAATATAATTTTGCCTCCTGTCACATGGAAGACTCTTGAAGGTTGTAGTATTCTCATCAAGATTTATGGGTGAAACATTAGGAAGCAGTGGCTACCTGGCTTCCCTGTGTGCAAACACTATTGTCTTGACCTTGTTCACCCACATAGAATTCTGGTCCACAATATTTACCCCCGTGTGTCTTTGTTTGCCTGGGAAGTGTATGTGGCACTTATTACCTGCCTCTGACTCATTCTTATTTAAATGACAGAAAAAAAAATGCTCTTACCAATAAAACGAAAATAAAATATCCATCATACCAGGAGTCTCCCTCACTTGCTTTCCAAACAGATTGTGCTGCATTTAAAACCCCCAAACTTCACACTTTCAATATACATACTTTAATGGGAAGAGTGGCTTTTCCCAGAAGTGGGGACAGTAGGTGAATTCATGCTGAATTGGGAGATTTATGAGAAGCAAATTTGCATGATCTAGATATCCACAGGGGGAAAAACAAACAAAAAATAGACAGCTTCAGAAGTTCTTTAGATCAGAGCGGTTGGGGTTTGATTTATGCAGTAAAAATCAAACCAAGCAAACCAAACTAAACAAAAAAGTCATTATGTCAAAAACCATAGCCAGGGATTGAAGCCAGGACCTAGACACAGGGAATAAGGCAGTTGCTCTGTCAGATAAGCATTCTGTGTGTACCAACTTGTCCAATTTGTGAAGGCAAAAACACAAATGGAAGTTTTCTTCTTTCTTTTCAGATTACATTTCCATATTTTCTGGCAGCAATAATGATTTATCACTGTTTTGTAATACACTGATATTTGTAGCTATTTTATACTAACTTGGATTGAAATGCTATCATGTCAGTACCTAATGTAATTAGCATTTTTATTTCGGCCATTTACTGATACAATCATTACCATTGCTTCCTGCCACTTCTGTATAAATACAGACACCTTCATGATTTTTAAAGTATAAAATCAACATTCAAATAGGATTCTCTTTATTTAAATAGACTTATTAGAAATTTAAAGCAGATGAAGATGGTTTCAATGAAATGAATAAATAATTAAGGCAAATCTCTATACTTGTCAGAAACTCCATATTAAGAATCAGGTGAGGGGAGACAGTCTTCTGACAGAGCTGTCAGTTTTTTAGTTAAAGGTAATGTTAATTTTTAAAAAAAATCTTGATGTTCTTTTCAAGTTTACTTGATCAAACCAAAAGCCCCCCATAAAAGCTGCCAGATAACTTACATAGGTAATAATCAGAACCTTTAATCACACATAAAAAGAGCCATTCAGTTCTATGTATTGCAAAAATCATCAGCTGGTTGGGAAGGCAGATTTTTGTACTTCAAGCAGTTTTAATCATTGATCAGGTTGTGAAATAAAATAACAGATTGCATTTTACAAACTGGTCACTAGCAATGCCTCGTCAGCAGACCTAGACAATAATCCCTGAGTGTTGTAGGACCGCAGCCGTTAATAACCTGGCTTGTTAGTTGAAAGCTGGCAAAGTCTCAAGCATTTAAGAGGATTACTGCTATAAACCATATTAATTTTTTTCTTAACATTCAAGTCCATGGTGATGAAGAGCTCCTGTAATAGACATAGTGAAGTCAAACACAACAGAAACCAGTGCAATTCCTTCTTGGTTAGTGATGGATTTTACAAGAGGAAAATAAAAGTCAGGCTTCATGATACTAAATTGGATGTTAATTTTTGATGAAATAATTTTAATTGCAAATCCTGAAAAATAAAATGAAGACATTATTTTAGAGAAGGCTGCCAAAAGGATTTATTTTTTTAAGACTCATTCAAACAGATTTTTAAAAATTGGTTTCTATTAGTTCCTATAGAAAGAATTAAGCAAAAAGCCCAATAAAATCAAAGCTTCCAACTTTTGACCTCAAAGAAATGTACCAACCTTATATCACATGCAACAGAGTGTGAGAGAGAAACGCTGTGCTAGATTGCCTGGGTTTGAACCTGGTTTCACCCTCTTCTGGCAAGGTTTTCAGTAAATTATAAAGTCTCTCTAACTCAGTTTCCTCACCTGTGAAATGGAGTAGTAATAGCACCTAACTCTGACAATTTAAATCAAAATATATAAGATTTATGATGCATTGACATTGCTGATAGAATACAAATCTAAATTAGAAAGTATTTACTCGATCAAAAGTATTCAAACAACTGGTGTTTCCAGATATAGACAAAGAAAATTTGAATATATGAACCTCTGAAAATTCTATAAATACCTGTAAATATTAGTATAATCTACCAAAAAATGTATGCCAATTTTATCAGTCAGAATTTTTGAGGAAGTGTTTTCATCTAATTTTAAAGTTACTGAGAAAAATATATACTGTACCCAACATTAAGGCATTGCTAAAGAGAACACTGTTCTTTGAAAACTCAAGCTCTTATGGGTCAGAATGCCATTGATTCTTGAACATAAAAGTGCCTAGGAAACAGAGCAGCAACTTTTTAAATAGGTATTTGTGGAGACTGTAATCCAGGTGTAACATGATGGAGTCTGCAGTCCTCATTTTAACAGGTCACAGAGGTCACAGAATATTTTGGAGATTCTTTTGTGAACATATTTTGAGAAACACACACACACACACAAACACACACACACTCATATTCTCTCTCTCTCTCTTAGTTGATAATATTTTCTGGTAATTTCGATCATAACCACAATATTTTTAGATGATTGATGAGAGAAGAACTAAGAGGAGATTAAATATTTAAAGATATGGCAAGAGAAGAACCATTATATTCTACCAAACATAATGAAAATCTTGATCCTTATAAACCATGCTACCTTGGATGTTAGTTGCTTATACTCTTGTACAGTATTTAAATTAGGTCATTTTAATTGAGCATGCTGGATTATTATTTTTAAATTATCATAATTAATTAAAAAAATAGTTCCTTTTTTACTTAGGACTGGTATACTTTAATGGAAAGTATTATAAAGAGTTAAGGAAATGCTTAAATCTTATGGTTACTCCACAATTCAGTGGAATAAAATCAATAAGCTATTAAAGGGGTCAGAAGATGGAGAATGAAAGAGATCACATGCAATGGAGCACAGAAATTTATGCTGTTTTATTCATATTTTTTAAGAAGTTAATTTATTCTTACAGGTCTTTTAACCAAATTGTGTATGTATTTCAGCAGTAATTAATAAAGAGAATCTAAGAATTTGATTAATAAATACAATAATCATAAATACCAGCAAGAGTGAGTTGGTGTATTTGACAAAGGATACCAAAAATAGGGAGGCTCAGACCACATTCTCTGTACCAACTTTCTCAATGACCTCACTAACGCCATTTTAGCTCTTTAGAGATATTTCCTATATAATACAAAACAAAGTTCATTTTTAAGGTTCTTATCACCGTTGTAATTTTTAGTGTCCAAATTATTTGTCAGCTGCCCTTGTTCCACAGCAATAGCTGTGATCAATTCTGTAATCATGACCAGTCAGTTTTCAGTAGTTCCATTTTATATCATGCTCAATGTAATCAGTTTGCCAAGTTTTAAATAAAATCTACTGACATGTATGGAGTGCTCGCTCTGCCTAGATGTGCTCTCTAGTATTGCAGTTCAGTTTTGCAACTTTATGAAATGGTTATTGTTATCTGTCCTTTTTTTTTTTAGATGACATGAATAAGTCATTTGTTCAGGGTTATGTACATCATAATTGAGTCTAGGTGTCACTTTCAGGTCTGACCAAATTCTTCTGTAATTACAAGACTGAGAACCAATATATTATATTCTAATCGTCAGCTTGGAATTAAAAGTAGCAACATAGTCCTACTACCACAAATTCATGTCAATCTTTTGAAATAATGGGATTATAGTTGAGAGTCTCAATTTATCTAAATATGCTAGTTTAAGAAATTTTCTTTACACTCTTTTGCTCTAACCCACATTTCCAGTGTCAACTTCAAAGGCACTCCAGTGTACAACTTATACTTCAGGAACACAGAATTGTTCTTCAGTCCACAAATATACATGTGTCTTTGGTGATTTTTTTCTCTGAAGATAGGAGACATTCTCTATGCACAGAATTTTTAACCTGCTTTCCACATCAGCACCACCAAACTTTACCTTCCAAGTCATTAGTCTTCTTTTAGATCAAATTTAGATTTCATTTCAGAGAAGTGATCACTCAACATTGAGTGCCTTCTTTTTTTTAAGCTCTCCCCTTTCCTTTCATAGCACTGTTCCCCCCCCAACTTTTACTATTGTTCTATAATCAGTATTTTAAGGTGCTCACTCACTAGATTGTGACCAACTTTAGGACAACTATTCTCTTTTATATACAGAGAAATTAGCATGCTTCCTGACACAAAGACCATTTTCAAGAGGGATTGGAACAAATAAATAAGTGACTAAAAATATTTATGAAATAGTTAAAACTTTCATATTTAAAGTATAATTATTTTTTAATTGTTATAATTGTGTAATTATTTGTGATAGTGACCCAACTTTCCTTCAATTTTATATTTAAATAATGTTCAGATTACATTTTACCAAAAACTTCTTAAAAATTAAAAAAATGAATTTGTGATTACATGTTATTCAGTGTTAGAATTTTTGCGGGGGCAGGGTACTGGGGGTTGAACTCAGGGGCACTCAACCATTAAGACAGATCCCGAGCCCTATTTTGTATTTTATTTAGAGACAGGGTCTCACTGAGTTGCTCATTGCCTTGCTTTTGCTGAGGCTGACTTTCAACTCTTGATTCTCCTACCTCAGCCTCTGGAGCTGCTGGGAATATAGGCGTGCGTCACCGTGCCCAGCTCAGTGTTAGTATCTTTTTAAACTTTGTTGGAAGTACCCAGCACTCCGATCTAGTTTTCTAAACACCATTATCTACTAAAAGAAACTAGAGTTCCTTGAAAAAAAAGTTTTGATTATAGGATTAGAATATTATAGGGAATATATAGCATAAGCCTTGAGCAGCTTTCTTGCTGGAAAACAAGAATATACTGAAAATAAGCAAGAGAAAGAAATAGAAAAAGCATGAGAGTATGTCAAAGGGACACAGGCATCAACTGAATGTACGAGGACAAAGCTACTATAATTTGAGCATCAAAATAACTAGACTGGGACAGCATAAGTCAGAGTATCAAATAAATATACATGATTTTATACTTTTAAAAAGGTGATTGGATAAAATATGTGGAAGGAAGACAAATCTCCCAAGCAGAAACAGTTCAAATAATGCATATAGATACTTTTCCCAATCAGGAAATGGAGCCTAGTTTCTCTGCTTTATAATATGGACCAGACTTAGTGATTAATCCCAAAATAGAGTGGGAAAAAGGAAAAATACTACATTTGCACTGGAGAAACTTGGCAGACACCACCCTAACCAGGTATCAAGGTTTACATCATCAGGGTAATCTATGCTGATGTCAGGTGCTACCTGACACGTCTCTAGGGGAAGCAAACTTCACGGCATTTGTTTTATTCAGCTTTTTTTTTTTCATCTCTGTGATCAAACAACCTGAAAATAACAATGTAGAGGAGGAAAACTTATTTAGGTTCAGGGTTTCAGAGGTCTCTGTGCGTAGATGGCTGACTCCATAGATCTGGGCCCAAGGTGAGGCAGAATGTTATGAGGGAAGGACAGAGGGAGGAAAGCAACTCAGGACATGGCATCAAGGAAGCAGAGAGAGAGTGCTCTTCTCCTCAGAGACAAAACAGAAACCCTAGAGGGCCTCTGACAGTGAACTACTTCCTCCAGCCACACCCTTCCTGCCCACCGTTACCAGTTAGTGCACCCATTTTTTAAACCACTGATTAGGTTATATCTCTCATAACTCAATCATTTCTCCTCTGAACATTTTTGCATTGTCTCAAACATGAGCTCTCGGGGATACATCCCCCAAATCTCACAATGCCAGGCTAATCAGGAGTAATCAACAGTTCAACCTAATTTGATGGAAATACTGTCAAACACTGACTAGTGCTTTTTAAAATTGCCAAGATTGTGAGAAATGAGGAAATGCAGAAATGTTCTTACAGACTAGAGAGGACTTATGATGACTAAATACATCGTTTCTTGTGTGAATTAAGAAGATTATCATTAACAGAAGACTTTAAAATCTGAATAAAGTCTGTAGTTTACTCAGAAGAAGAAAATGAAATGTGGATAATTTTCCTCTTTAATTTTTTTCTGTATGCAAAAATTAAAATAAAAGGACATTTAAGGAAGTAACAAATTCATCAAAAGTTGTTACCATAATTGACCATTGTCCTATCTAGATCAGGCACTGTTCCTCCCATTACTGAAGAAGTGCAGATAATACCTGGTGTTCAGAAAAATCCCAATGGCCTACAAATTGAAACTATTAGTTTGCTTCACATGAAGACTCCTTTGGAGAAGCTCAGATGAATATAACTTGCAAAAGTTAAATAAGGCCTTATTTTCTCTTGTTTACCCAAGTGGCTGGAAATCAGAGAAGATAAACCTTTCCAGGCCCAAGATTCACTGATAATAAAAAGGGGAGTTTGACTCCTAAGAAAGTGGCAGCATCCCTAATCTTCTGTACCCTAAAGGATGATGTAAATGTTGTTCTGGATAGAGTTTTACTTCAGTCATTGATCTCACATTTAAGATTTAAGTTAATGAGAAAACGCTCATTAAGATTTTAGTGTGTGTGTGAATGCCTACATTGTAGTAGATGACTCTTAAATCACATTATTGTGTACTTTTTAAAACTTCTAAGCAGGTACAATATTTTCTTTAGGATAGGCAAAGAGCAGGGGTCACTCTGTACAGGAATATTTGTAACCACATAGAAGTGACTTCTTGCAAAATCCTACTCATGATGATTAAAGTACTGTGGTATTTTATTTGTTAAGCTAAGCAGAAATAATAACTAAGGTACAAAGTAGTTACTTGTAAATTAAATTTCAGTTAAAAATATAAGTGATGTAATATTCTAATATTTAACACTAATATACTTTTCTTGATGATTTTAAAAGATAAAATACACATATATGAAAAACAACTTTTTGAAAAATTTCTACTTTGCTTTAATTATTACTAAATGATTAGACTTAACATTTCTTATGAAAATGTGCCATGAATAGTAGATTGCCAAGTGGAAAACTGTGCTTTTGAGTAAATTTATTTTTGGCACATATAGATAATACAATACAGGGTTTCTTTAATACACAATTTGTAATTAATATTTACTTTTAAAAAGATTCTTAGTTATATCCCTTGAAATCCTCCTAATGTTGGTGGAATCTATTATACCCCCTGAATTTTTTTATATCAACATTTAATAATCTAGACAAATGCATGAACACAGTAGAGTCTATTATTATTATCCAACCTATTTTAAGCAATTTCAATGGCAAGTTGTTCACTAAATTTTGTGTCAGCTAGTTCAATTATTTGTGTATCTCCGAATATTCAAGATATATATCTTCTCTGTAGTAAGCAGTACCTAAGTAGTAGGTAGCCTAAGCACTACCATCTGCACTAGGCCTACTTCTATAACAGAAAAATAGAAATACATTCAGATACTTATAAAAGATATTACAGAGAATGATTACAAATTTCTGAAAGTGCTTGTCCACAAACTATTATATGTTTCCCAAATCAGAAAAGTTGTTGATAATATTTTTCATATTTTAAAAATGATCTGCCTATTTGACATAATATTTTAATTTTTTTCCCAGGTAATGTTTGTTACTTTTTAATCTGCTTTCTTCCCTAAAATACTGCTACTTTAAAAATATTTTTCTACAAGGTTATTTCTTCACTTTACCAATACATGCTCATTTCTGGCAATATAATGTAGTAGTGGAAATAGTCTGAACTTTGAAATCAGAGGTTGACCATGTAAGTCCTAATTCTGTCACTTACCAGCTATGTGGCTACAGTGAGTTAATTACTTCACTAAATCTGTTTTATCATTTGCAAATTGTGAATAAAAGTCAACTCAGAATAACACTGTTTTTTAAGATTTTTTGTTATATATATATAGTAATTTCAGTCTGTGTTCTTCTATATATGAGTGTATCTTGCATGGGAAACTCTAAAAGTAACATTCATTTCATTTACTTACTGCAGAGAATTTGCAGACCTGTTTACTGTTTCTTATATCAATGTTTTACATAGCATAAGAATTGTGACAATTTCCAAAATGTTGTCAAAGACTGTAATTTTCAATGGTATGAAATTTCCCAGAATTCCCAATTGCTATATTTTGATCTCTTCGATGGAACTTACATCAATAATATTTCACAACTTAAGTATAATTTAGACCAGGTGTGTGTATTACTTGGTTAATTCAAGTGGAGGAATCTAATCTGAAATATATTTTCAAATCCCGTAACAAGTGTAGTGCCCTCCTCTGAGGATCCTCCATAAATGTTTGTTGGGAGAGATGACCACAAGATACTTTTCAGATGTCCTCATTTCCCAAAACTATTTAGTCTTGCATATATTCAGAAATATATGGCACTTTCAAAATGTTCTCATAATGCTAACATTTTTCTTCACTGTTAAGTAAAAAACAAGAACTCTCACTGCTGTTTCTCGAAATTATTCCTAAGAATAAGCAATGTCTTTATAATGTCTATTAATCAATCTTTATTAATATCATTCTAATAGAAAGATTAATAAATGTAGTTTTCTTTCAATAACCAAAATCAAATCTATCACAGTATATTGATAAATATTCCATAAATGCTTATTGTAAATACAAGTGAAGTTCTTTTTCTCCAGAATCTAATTTAAGAATTTATTGATAACTCCATTTAAAACAATATTAAATACAACTGAAATTAAAAACAATAAAGTTGAGTATTGGCAGATATAGATTTATAATGTAACCTTTCACTTCTCAGTTGGAGGTCAAATCTGATTCCATCCATGGAACATGATAAATTATACAGATAAATTTTATCTTAAATTATAGTTGTTTATTGATTTAAGTAAAATTGTGTTTTCCTTTTCTCCAGGGAATCAAGCATGTAAAAAAATGTTAAATCTGTATCAATAAAAATGTTTCTTTGTAAGTCAGTCTATGAAAAAATCCTATAAATGATATGCAATGACAGATTAATATACAGTACTTAAAAGAGTAAGATTACGTTGAGCCTGCAGGTCTGGAAAATAATTAAGTAATATATGGAAACATTCTGTTGAGGAATTCAAAGATTCAGTTAGATCTGTGGATTAGTAATGACATTTTTACTACTAGTTTAAGTACAGGGAACCTAAATTCTCAGCCATCTGCTGTTTTGGATCTGTTTTCCAAGAATTGCTGACATGCTAGCTAACAGATTTAGAAAATACATTCAGCTTGCGTGACCCAGCGTGTGACTGTATTCATAGTCCCCACTACAAAGCACCTTTAGGAAAAAATCAGGACAGTGTAATGCGCATTAGCTTACCTGTGAGAAAATCACTGAAATAATATCACTTCAAACAGACTTTTCTTTATTTTTAAATATAATTTCCAAAAGCACAGATATAGGAATTCCAGAGATGATATTAGAGAGTTGTTTTTGAAGTGTGTTGAAGAGATGTCTTTTTGGTTTATAATTAATACAAAGCTAAATTTCCAGAGTCCTACTTTCTACAGGGTATTGTAGGATTCATTTTACTTGTCTCTTTCAAAGCAGGTTGAAAGAGCCTGAGACAATTACTGGTGAGATCTTTCATGAAAAATATAAAGAGGGTGTTTTTGGCTAAGTTTTATACAATTGATATTAAGAGACAAAAACAGTCCTTTTCATTAAGTTGAATATCCAGCCTTTAGTTATCTAAAACAGACAACAGAATATGCTAATGCGTAATGGTCAGTTTTTTTGCTAAATTAAATTGAATTAAGGAAGGGGATTAATAATTACTTTAAACTAATTTGGCATTAGAGTAAGTACTTTGTTACAACTGTAACAACTACAAAAAATTCATAGCTCTGTATCTTTTCTTCATTTATCAGAGGACCTAACAGGACTGAATTCTTTTTGAATTGGTAAATGAATTAGCAGCATAACAAAGAATCAGACCCAGATGGTTTTATTCGAAAGTTCTCTTTTTCCCATTCTATGTCCATTGACTTCTTTTCATTGCTTTATAATATGGCAGTTTATATTTTACTTGTTTGTTGAAATATATATTTTCTTGCATGGTCATACTAAATAAAGGTACTCTGATGGTCAAGGGAGCAAAAGTAAGAGATAGTGTTCTTACTATTTCTACATAAAAGAATATTAGGTAGGAATAAAAAAGATGTTATTTTGGTTAAGGCTTTCAACATATTCTGTGAAAGCACCCAGAAAATCATTCCTGATGCAGGAACTCATGAAAGAGATTTTATTAAGCGGACAGGCAGAGTGTCTGCCTGCAGGGTGAGAGAAAGAGAAAATGAGAGAGAGAGAGAGAGAAAGAGAGAGAGAGAGAGAGGCAGACGTCCAGGGTACTCACTCTCCCTGGGAGAGAAAGAGAGAAAAGGGCTGGGAAGCTATTCTTAAGTAGTGGAATTTAAGGAGAATTGGACCAATGGCTGCCAAGAATGTTTGCAGATGACTAGCGGACCAATGGCTGACTAGGAAGTTTGTGGGCTAACAATCTGGGTTGTAAAGTGGTGTGGGGTAGGCAGAATACTGGCAGCAACAAACGGGCCTGATGCCAACACTCTGTTATTTGTTTCTTCCTAAAATGAAAATTATTTCTTTCTGCAGCTAGAAATAATAATTGTTTTAATAAAGTTAGTGCTCAATACATATTATCTATTAAAGATATCATCATTTGCATTTTCAGAGAAGAAAACTGAGATCTAAAGACTTTTGAGTACTACCTTATATTAATATATTTTGTTTTTATATACTGCTCAATATTAATCATCTGTTTAGTCATTATAATACCTCTGAAGGTCAATGTCACTCTCCCCAGTGTCCAAACAGCCTCTAGCTATAACTTATGGACTAGTTGTCACAGATTTTGAAAAGCATTAGGGCCAAATGGGAATTCTTAAAATTGCTACTCCATATTGGTCTGTTCATGCCACCTCATAAATAATAATGTATTTTACAGCTCTATAACATTATTACGCAAAAAGAAGACACAGGTTTGGTTTTCATTTTAATTTTTAAGTGATTAATAAATATATAAAAGACTTAATCTAGAAGAAACAAATGTACATGTTTTATAAAACAGTCATTTGCCTTTTCTGTATATCAATGTGGAGACTGTTCACTTACTGTTTTTATAAAACTCAAATATCAATGGAAAGAAAAGCATCTGTTAAAATTCTGTGTGCCAGAGACATATCAACTTAGTCACATAGAAAATGTGTGGGGATTAATCTGAACAACCTAATATTTATTTATGTTTAAGTGATATTTCTTCTAAAACACAACATGTGCTCATCATCAGAAAAGTTTGGTAAAATTGTGGATCTAATCTAGTTTCCCTAGGAATTATTATGCCTTTCAATTTTGAGTATCACCATCTTAAAAATCAAATAACAAGAATTCCAAATCAAAACTGAGTAACACAGACCAAATTTGCCTGTCTGCATATACAATTAAATATCTGAAAAAATATATGAAGCTGTTTTTTAAACATAGGAAAATGGGCAGTGGAAAACAGTGACTCCTGAGAGAAGAAAAAGAAACAGGTAAGATCAAGTAGCCCCAGTTACTGCCTGGAGGGGTTTCCAAACCTCAGCCTCAGCTATGGGATAAGAAATACAAATGGAGCCTGTTGATCTCCCTGAAAAGTTGGAGCTTGAGAACTTGGAGGTCAAGGAGACTACAGTATAGAATAATAGAGGAGAAGGGTAGAAGAGACAGAGAGAGAGAGAGAGAGAGAGAGAGAGAGAGAGAGAGAGAGAGAACATTAGTATGAAGGAAGTGTGACACTGGGGAAAGAACAGTATGAAAGAAACTAATAATCATAAGAGCTCAAACTGTGTTAGGAATTGTGGATGGTACCTGTTATGGGTTAGACCTGGTATCCCCAGAAAGCTCACATGTGACCCAATGAAGAAGGTTCAGAGGAGAAACAATGGATTGTTAAAGTCTTAAGCCAATCAACAAATTAATCCCCTAATGGGGATTTACTTAGTGGTAATTGAAGTGGTAGAGTGTGGCTGGAGGAGGTGGGAATTGGGGTGTGGTTTTGGGGTATTTATTTTGTATCTGGAGAGTGGAGACTCTCTCTGCTTCCTGATCATCGTGATGTGAACTGCTTCCTTCTGCCACCCTCTCCTGCCATCATGTTCAGCCCCACCTCCAGCTCCAAGGAAAGGAGTCTGCCTTCTGTGGACTAAGACCTCTGAAATCATGAGCCCTCTAATAAACTTTTCCTCCCCTACAACTTTGCTAGTTGGGCCCTTTAGTCACAGCAGCAAAAAAGCCAACTAAAACATTACCCATCAGCCATTTCTGAAAAATCTGATTATTGCTTCATTTTTAGAGAAAAATTTTTTACTTTTGGTTGGTCTAGTCTTATGAAAAAAGGCATTAAACAAACTTCTCAGTCAGTTTCTTATCAGTGGCCATTGTTAACATTTCGGAACAGATTTCTTTGTGTTGGAGCTGCTTTATACATAGTGACATGCTAAGCAATATTTTTGACTTCTGCTGGCTAGATGTCAGAAGCAAGCTGCCCACTTTGGTGATGGCAACCAAAAATAGCTTCAGGTATTGACCAATGTCCCTAATGGACAAGTCATCTCCAGGTGAAATCCACTGCTTAGACATCCTACCTTTTCCAATAAACTGCCTCCAGGAACAAATCCTGGGAATATATATAGCTATACAACAATACATAGCACCTATAAGAGTAAAATTCAACATTTTTGAGGTTCATTTAAAGATTATATCAACCATACAAAGGTGCAGTAGACTAATAATACTAAAAAAATAAATCCGTAAGTTACATGCAAACAGATTATAAAGTAATATATTAAGACTTTAAAAGAAAAATATTTCAAAGAAGACAAGAAAAAGTTGGAGCACTTTAAGAAGATAAATGGAAGATATTTTTAAATAAATCTAAATTTAACTTGTATAGTAGCTTGGATGAAACATACATTGGGTGACTAATAGGAATATACGTTACAAAAGAAATGGTAGCTGAACTTGAAGAAAAAGCAATAGAGACCATCAAAAGGCTAAAAAAAATAGAGAGAAAATAGAAAAAGAGTAAAGGGAGTATCAGTAAACTGTAGGGCAATTTGAAGGAATGTAAAATAAGTGTAATTGGAGTCCAGGCAGGATAGGGAGCAGAAAAATTTCTTGAAAAGTAATGTTTAAATTTTTTTATATTTGATAAAACCAATACATTCACAAAACAAAGAAATTCAATAAACTTCATGTATGAAGCAACATGAAGAACACTGTAGCAAACATCCAAATCAAAGATACAGAAAAAAATCTTAATGCATCAGAAAAAATGCATATACATGACAGAAGATAATAAAACAGCAATAAAAACTTATGAAATCAAAATTCATTATTCAGGAGAAAGATATTTAAAGAAAACAACCAAATGTAAACAAAAGAGTTTTTTCAGGCTTACAGAAACTGAATTTTCAACAGCATATCTGAATTACACCAAATATTAAATAACATTTTTCGGAAGGGTCATATCAGATGGAAATCTGAATCTACACAAATGAATAAATAGCAAATACAAAAGATTCTTCACTGTTTTACAAATAGTTTTTAAAGCAAAATAATAATGTATGTTTGGAATTAGAATGTGTTAAGTGAAACTACACCAAGTATAAAATAAATGCTTCTAAGGAAGAAATGCAAGTACTATTGACATGCTATCTATTTTTTTTAATATTTTATTTTTGGTGCTAGGGATTGAACCCAGGGAGGCTTAACCACTGATCCACATTCCCAGCCCTTTTTTATATTTTATTTAGAAACAGTCTCACAGAGTTGCTTAGGGCATAAGTTTCTGAGGCTGACTTTGAAATCGTAATCCTCCTGCCTCAGCTTTCCAAGCTGCTGGGATTACAGGAGTGTGCCACCAAGGCCAGTTACTATTGATATTTTAAAATTCTACTTATAATATCATCAAAACATGTAATATTTGAAAATAAATTAGAAAAGTCTGTGTAATAATATACCCTTTTCAATGTACAATTTTTCAATGTACGATTTTCAATGCAGTGCTGAGAGAAATTAAAGACTATAAAAATAAAAATACTGCTTATTACTCAAAGACCCAATATGTTAAGATGTCACCTTTCCAAATTTATCTATAGATTAATTAGATCCAAAACCATCTCAGAAAGCTTTTATTTTTGTAGAAATTAAAATTTGCTTCTGATATTTATGTAAAAATGCAAAGAAGTAAAGAACTCTTTACTGAGAATATCCACAATTTTAACACTTAATATAAAGCAATAGTTTTGCCCTGAAGATAGAAAACTGGCATAGAGTGAAGTCTACAAATAGACCTTAGCACATATATGAGAAAAGGATAATCTTCATGATAGCCACATCAATTTTGCTGCATATCATATAAAAGTATGGATTATAGTTCTAAAAATTGAACCTAAAACCATTCATTTCTGAAAGAAAAGAAAAATCTAAGTGTTCTTGGGTTTTTCAAAAATTTCCCAAATACAAGAATAGCCTGAAGTATAAGAGAAAAAAATGCCAATAAATTGGATTCATTGAAAGTAAAAACTTTTGCTCTTCAAAAGACACAGCCAATGACATGAAAAGTCACAGTCTGGATGGAATATTTGAAAAAAAAAAAAAGAAGCCAAATGACAAAGACTTTGTATTATATTTTTAAAACACATATATCAATATTAAAAAGACAGACTAGCCAATGAATAAAATGGGCAAAAAAATGAACAGACAATTCCTCAAAGAAGATACATTCATGAGCATTTTTGCATATGCTAAACATCATTACTCATTAGAAAAATTGAATTGAACATCAAAACGTCAAAGTGGAAATCTCCTAAACTGCTGATGTGAATACAAAATTGTGCATCCATTTGGCAATACAACTTGGTAGTTCCTTACAAAGTTGACTATATGCTCACTATACATCCCAGTCATTCAATTCTTACGTTTTTACCCAAATTATATGAAAGCATATTTTTACACAAGAAATACATACAAATTGTCATGGAAGTTTTATCTTATTAGCCAAAATAACTCATTTGTCCATCAACAAATTAAATAAAGGAAAAATCTATACAATGAGATATAGTCACCTGTAAAGTAAATATATAATGCATATGATTAATCTTTAAAAACTTATGATGGGTAAAAGAAGTCAAATTAAAAAATGGAATATAATCAGTTTGTCTACAACTCTTATTTAATGTGTTTCTAATTTTACTGTGGTAGTAGTCCACATAATTCATAAATTGGCAGGAAAAAAGTGTAAGTGTGAACATTTTAAATAAAACAGGTAGCCTAAGGGAATGGCTGGTATATTTAGATACAGAAATTAAATTTTTAGTTCATTCAACCAGTTATACAGTTTTTCAATTTTTCTCCAAATTTGTTTGATACAATGTGAACATGTTATCATCTATGAAGCAATAAAGATGTTTTATTTAGATGGGATTGGAAAATCAGTAGAATGGGTTAGATGTATCTTTTCTATGTTCATATATGAATACACAACCAGTGAAACTCCACATCATGTACAACCACAGAAATGGGAAGTTATACTCCATGTATGTATGTTGTATCAAAACATATTCCACTGTCATGTATACCTAAGAACAAATAAAAAATGTTTAGAAGATGTTTTATTTAATAATTGAGACATTGTCTAGTTGAATTGGCAAGGAGGGAAAAGTGGAGCCATCCTCCAAAATTCTTTGCTTCTTATTAGTGAAAATACTGAAAAGTGACATCAACAGTTTGTATTAGCCTTATGGTTCAATATTTCCTTTGGCACTCATATGGCTTTGGCTTTAAATATATTTCATTTTAAAGAAAATGGATTGTATTTATCAGTTTTATCAGTAGCATAAAATGCTTTGACATACCTTTTATTTAAGAAAAACACCTTTTTTGCCTCGGATTTTTGTCAGTAAATGAGAATAATTTGTATGCATTATGTCATAAAGAGCACTGTATCTGATTGCAATCAGATACAATAAAAATATATTCCTTTATGGATTATTAAATATGTTTTTCTTTGATTTTGGAGTTGGGACAATGTATGTTAGTTGTGTTTCAAAATATCTTTAATCTAAAAATGGTGATTTATTTATTCTGTCCCAGAGATAGAATCTTAGTCTGTTTTCTTGAAAGGTGTGGTAGGATAGTGTTCAAGATATAAGATTCTGGAAACTAGAGCAAGAATATGATCAGAGTCTGCCTCCTAAAAACTATGTGACCTTATCTACAATTATTTAACTTCTAGGCCTTATTTCTTCTTCTGAAAAATTGAAATAATATGTTTCCCTCAGAGTTATTGTAAGGATTAAGTTACATGTTGAATTGGTTTGTGTTCCCCCAGGACAATCAGAGACAAAGAATCTAGAACAAGAAATTTATCAAAGGGGAGGTGATTTCAAGAAACAATGATTGAGAATAAGTAAGGTGATACAAAGAGGAAGGTGACTAATAAAGTTTGCAGTATTTAGCAAATATCACTGAGGGGTTCTGCAGCTTAATCCAGATTTACTGAATAGGATCATCAGAGTTATGACACCTGAAGAGACAGGCCCCTAGTTGAGGGATATTGGTGTGTGTGAGCTTGTGCCTGTGAGTGCCCATGTGTGCATGCATGTCTTCATTCTCAGGCAATTACATACCAGCTGAACTGTCTCTGGTCTGGAGAAATTCCAGTAACAAATAGATGCAGATGAACTTATGGTCTGCATACCTCAGAAAGGGCAGGATATCACTAAATTACCTGTTAGGTATTTTACCACCCCATACTTAATAGAGTATATAGAAGTTATAAACGAGTGGTAGCTCTTAGGCTGCTTTCTGAGATTCTCTGATCCTTCATCTGGGAATAGGATGATAACAACTGGACTTGGGACTTTCTGAGAGATCCTGTGTAATTTCAGAGATAAAATAGAGCATAAGTTACTGGTAGAATTAATCAATCTATGCTATTTTCATCAGTATTAATATTTTATCAAAATATGAATTTGAAATTTTATGTACATCAAATTCTATATACATAATGTCCTAATCAATTTTATGCTAAATACAAATTAATTTAGTCAGACAAGGTGGTGCATACCTACAATCCCAGCATCTGAGGCAGGAGGATTGCAAGTTCAAGGTCAGTCTAAGCAATTTAGACCCTGTTTCAAAACAAAACAAAATAAGACAAAACAAAATAATATAAAGGACTGGGGATGGAGCTCAGTGGTTAAAATGCCTTTAGGTTCAAACCCCCATACAAAATAAAATAAAATAAATTAAAATAAAATAAAATAAAATAAAAATTTAATCATTTTATGGAATATGGATACCAAAATTTTAAGGATCATATGGCAATGCTTTTGGCACTGCAATTGTTGTTATGTTAACCAGTGCATTTGAACCTGACTCTAAAAGTATACAGGAAAGGAAAAGCTTTACAAAGTTTTCCAACAACATTATCTTATTCAAAGTATACCTGTAGGTGTAATCACTTCCAACATTTCTCAACATCTTTGAATTGTAAAATGTCTGAAGAAAATCCCTGAACTTATAAATTTTAGGTGCTAAAATACTGCCCATGTATTTTATTTTAATTAAAAACAAGAGCATTATGTGTCACTGAATCTTTTGTACTGCTTAAATTTTGTACTAAGTTTTATACTGTTGTGGTTTTGACAAATGTAATAACCAAAAACATACTTGACATTTTGATGTTTTGGAATTTTATATGAAATATTTTATAAATTTTTTGCTGAAAAAATATTAAGCAGAAAATTTTATTTGGAGTTTAGTGATATCAAATTAAATTCTTAAAAGTCAAAAAACCATAGATCCCAAAAAGAACCTGGGGAACAGTCTAGTAGGAACACACCATTGCACAGATGAGGAAATGAAGGTTCAGAGGGGGAGTTGCCTTGGCCAAGGTTACATGGCTCATTGGCTTGTGAGCTTCACTAAGTTGAATCTGCTGATCCCATCTTTTTTAAACCATAATTAATATATCTGTTTCCTTCACCTTGAAAGAGTTATTTAATATTTCTTCAATTTAGATGTCTTAGCTTTTATGTGATAATAATTTTATTAACACATATTTTGTATAGCTGTTATTAGGTGTTGGACATTCTTCAAAGTGCTTTATAAGTAAGTGTTTTACAAGCGTAAATACTTTGCAAGTATTTACAACCATTTACCACTTACACCAACCCCATGAAGTTGGTCCAATCATCATCTCCATATATAGGATGTGATTAGTGAGTTTTAGGGAGATTTTGTGACTTAGCATAATGTCACACCATTTGTAAATTACAGACTTGGGTATCCAACCCAGGCAGCCTGGTTCCAAAGATTATGTTCCTAATTATTTTAGTGGACTGAATTTCATTACTCATACCAAAATCACAGTAATGTATAAAAACAAGTGGAAGCAAGGATAGTCAGTACTATTATTTTAGAAACATTTAAAATAAGATATCTAGACTTCACCTTCTGGTATTTGAATACTGGCACATCATTTATCAGGTGAGATGTGCTAGTAGAGTCAGAATAGTTTATTTTTCTGATTTTAAACTTTTACATATAAACATGAGAAGTTCTCATAGTACCCATGTCATTGTCATGTAATTAGTCAAGAATATGCTAAAATATAAATGGAAATGTTTTACAAATTTAGAACACTAAGGTAATAATTAACTTTCATGACAATAGAAATAGAGTGTATGATATACAGTTGTGTAAATGGATGGTAAATTTTTGTAGGACCCAAATGAAACCTGCATTTTTGACAATTAAAATGTAAGTTCCCTTTAAAGATTCAAAGGTTCTAGAAAACATGAACAGAAATACTGGAAAGATAAGAGAGAAAAAGTAAGTTATTGTGGGAGCAAACTGTACTTCTCAGCTCAGTTACATGAGAACTTGCTGTGGAGAACAGGGTTGACTGATAACCATATCTGCTGCCTCGTTGACTGCATCTCTGCATTCATTCAACCCAGGTCATGCTTCGCACAGTCTAGCCCATGACTGAGCAGAGGCTAAGAACTAGTACTGGCATTCCTGTAAGACATGGGTCTCCTCTAAAGAAGAACACTTTTCAGGGACTTCCCAAAGGCCTTGCAGAACTTTCTCTCAAAATTATGTTAAGCTGTGAGATCTAAGACTCTTCCTACATAGTTTTCCTTCCATTCTTCTTTCACAGTGGAGACCTACCTTATGGTCTTAAGACTCTCCTTGAATTTTCTAGCCTCCTCTCCTTTTATCCTTTATAGACTATCCATCAATAATTCTCCGGTACTTTTCAATTAATCTTGGCAACAATTTCTTAGAAGACTCAAACTAGCATACCTATTATCCCACCATCCAGAGGTTATCAGCATTTAAATTTAGCATATGTCTGAGAGTGCTGGGTTCTGCTTATTCTGGCTTGCAAGACCAAGTGAGTGTATTTCTTCCCAGATATGGTGCCATGACCTGGCTCCTAATTCAGGGAACTGAACTGAGTGATGAGGGGATGTAGAAAAGACAGACACACAGAGAAAAAGCCAGGTCCCGGTGGTTCACTAACAACCCTGGTAGAGAAGCAGTGACCACAAACAAGTTCAGCGCGTTTGTTATACAGGTTTTAACATCAAAAGGATTTGTTGTCAGAAAGTTTCTTCAAGATAAACAGAACTGAAGTTGATGATTATTAAACCTGTCTACTTGCACCCATAATTCTCTACCCCCTGGAGGTTGGCATTTGAACCCATGGTTACGAACTGGTAAATCCCTCACTGGCATGGAAATTTGCTTTGAACAGGGTGTCACCAGAGCTGCTGGGCAGTCTCAAATTGACGCCTGTGCCCTAAGAATTTCCAGGAGGTGTATCACCTCCTTCGCTGGACAGCTCAAGGACCAGAATTAATTCACTGCTCCCAACTCTCTGGTAGCTTCCCAAAGTTCACATCTGTAGATTTATATCAGCCAGAGAGAGAATATTTACAACATGGAAATCTTTTTCTTCCCAGGTGAGACATCAATGACTCTTTTACCAGCATGCCATCAGTGCATACCTTTTATGTATGTAACACAAAATACTATTTGGTGAGCTATTTGTTCCAATTTTAAATGCATGCTGAATACTTTTCCCATGCCAATAATATTCTACTACATTTATCCTAAATAGTTTTATATTATTTTATCTTAGAGATAAAGCATACTATATTTAGCTAACCTTCCACTGCTAAACATTTATTTCCAAAGTTATTTTACCAAAATATTGTCAGGATATGCAATATTAAATACTTTTAAAATTATTGTATTTATAGTTTAAGTTTTAACATTTAAATTGCAAACAGTACAAACATAATACTTCTGTCATAAATTCCCATGATTACCGCATAGAAAGTTTGTGTCAACATAGGACATGTATTTTAATGGTTAAGGTCATAGATTCTTATCAGGTTGCTCTGTTTAAGCCTGATCCTGCAACTTATCAGTTTTATGACCTTAGAGATTTTGTACCCCAGCTACTTTTTCGACAAAAAGGATTGAATAATAGTATGTGTCTCATAAGGTAGTGTATGTAATTAGTATATATAAACGACTAAGAAAGTTTCTATCAATCATTGTTTCTGTTCTGAGAAAGTTCACAAAACTTAATACAATTTTCAGTAGACTAGAACCTATGGGCCAAATTCACTCAACCTGCTACTTTATTTTTTTTTGTAAATAAAGTTTTATTAGACCACATTCAACAATTATTTGTTTCTCTATCATGTATGGATACTTTTATCATACAAAAGCAGAATGGAATAGTTGCAAAGCATGAAACATTAACTGAATGGCTTCTCAGAAAAAGTTTTATCTGTTCCTGCTCTAAAGACACATTGATTGGCAGCATGGAAATTAACTAATGAACATATATATAAATAAAACTATGTATTCATCTGAAATTTCTATGAACATGGGTAAACTAGTGAGGTTAGTATAACTCCAGTTGGGTGTCAATGCAGAGGACCCAGGTTCTTTGTATCAGCAAAGAGTGCAAACTAATTATAATATTGCTTGTCATTTCAATAACTTGAATTTATAACTATTGTGCATTAATATTGCTGGTATACTCCACTAGTTTAACAAAATCTGTGAGACTACAGAAGTTCCAAATTTTCAAGTCTATCTTACAAAGAAACATGAGCTTAAATGATGTTATGCTGGGATTTTACAGAAAAGCAGAGTGAAGAATAAGAGTAATTATGTGGAAAATTTGGGCAGAAACCACGCATTTGCTTCAATTACAAGCAATTTTCAAAATTACATTTCATGTTATAACTTGGCAATATTTGATATTTTTAAAAGAGGAAAAGCAAAATTTCTTGTGGAGAAATGCTTAAAACTTGAGTTGATTGTAATGTATTGGGTGAAGTAAAATCTTGATCTTTAAAGCCTGCTAGTATTTTTAATGTGCTGTAATTAAGGGTAAGATGCAGGGAGTGGTAGTGGTATCAAGTTTGTAAATTATTTCAACCTTTTTACTCTATCATATCATTTTATATTTATTAGATCTCTGATAATTAAACTATCTCTGATAATTAGACTAAGTAGTAGACTGTATTTATCCACAGTCAGAAACAAAGCAGAAAATTCTTTATAAGAACAAGACTTGGTCTTCCCTTTTGGCTTTTTACCTTTATAGTATAGACACAAAGAAAAAAAAAAAAAAAAGGCCACTGCTTCTAAAACTCCCTGGAGGCAATCCTAGAAACCATATATCTCTATATAAGTAAGGTTTTCATCATAGCTTTAAATTAATAAGTTAGACTAACTCAAAAGCTTTAATCTAGACTGTGGTATTGAAGAACATGCATTAGGCATTTTCTGTTTTAATTTCAACAGTGCTTGATATAAAAAAAAGGTTTCCCCTTTTACATTTGTTGAAGAGTATTGAGGACCTTAATGCGCCATATTGACAGAGTAATAAAAATAGCAAATTGCATTTCAGGCCTTGTGCCAACATCATTAAACTCCCAGTCATACCAAAAACAATAACGAGGACAAAACAAAAGCTGTAGCTCTTCTCCAGCTCAACTCTGATCCCTGTTAACCTACAGTCAGTAGCCCCTGCCTTTAGTTCCTTTTGCATGGAACCATTGAATCAAAGCTCTGTAGTATTTTGACTATAGAGCTACCTATATAAATAGCCTACCACTCCTTTTTTTCCAGTTTGTTTGTTTGTTTCTTTTAAAATTTCCTTGATAATACCTGTTCTGTAAGTTGACTATTTAAATTCTAGTATTATGAAAGGATTGAGTGTCCCTCTCCCCTACTCAGTCACCCAATTTACATGTGAAGAATTTAAATGTGCCAGAATTAACACCCCTTTTATTTGAACCAGTGACCCAATAAAATACATTCTGCAATTTTAATACTGCACTTGTCCATGGCAAATCGAGCAATAGATGGTGCTGTTTGACCCATTCTACAAAAATATAATTCTGTGACTTATTGGAATATATTAAAAAAGTAAATCTTCAAAGTGTGCCATTCCATTTGAAATCAGTATATGAGAAAGGAATAGCATTTTGTGGCTACATTTAAAGACTGCTAAATCTTATATTCAAGTAGTACAAAATAATATTTAAAGAAAGTAAACTTTTAAATTCTTTAAAAAAAGAAGCTCTTAAAAAAGAGGTTTGTAATATTATAGTCCTTAATTCAAACCCATCATATTATGAATTGAATGTTAGTACTCATTTTTAAATAAGAAAATATTAAAACTTTTTTATTTATACATATTCCTTTTGCAGAGGAAACCTGTACCACTTATACAGAAGGATTTTTGAATGAAATGAGGAAGAACCAGAGGAGTTCTTTTTAGAAGAAAAAAAAATGAAAAAAATCATGCCATATATACTTGGGACAAAATTTTTATCTATTACTTTTTTTGAAAATTTTGTGTAATAGAGAATGGTTGAGTATTACTGTTCAACATTACACCATGCCATCTTCAATTGCTTTATACAATATCTCAGGAAATGGTCCAGCAGGTTTGCAGTAGCTCAAATGAGATTCATCTCCAATATCGATTCGCTTATCCCATGACAGCACTCCCATTTTGAAAGTCCTCAGATGCTTTGAAATCCTCATTTTTGTTCAGTTGACTGTGAACTTAGCTGCTAGTTCTTTCACAATTGCAATATGTGGGCAAGCTTTCACTAAATTTTTTCATGAACCATTTAAACCAACCTACATTTAAAGACCTCTGGGAACTACAAACTCAAAGCGTTCAGGTACTTTTCTTCCCTCTGTTTAAATAAAATTAATTATGAAATAATTCATACACAAAGAAAAGTACAAAAATAAGAAACTATGCTTGCATTTTCTGCGCTGTGGAGTAACATACATAATACAAAACTAGAATTCTAATTTAACATGACAGGACCATCATGTACGCCAAGGCGTGTGATCACTATGTGATAAATCTGGAATAAGGAATCAGGCTTTTCTGCAGTCTGCTCTGAAAGGCTATTTCCATAGACTAGATTGTTGGAACTTAAATTGAGTCACTAATGGAACCAAGTTACCTCAAATAGTCAGGAGATAATTATAAAATACAAGATAAAATTATGAGGAAGACACCTGAACATTCAAAATAAAATTATGGTTTAGGTAATCATGGAAAAAAAAAACAAAATAGAGAAAAATCTGAAGCTGAAAGATTTAACTAGAGTTTGGAGAAACAGAAGAGGTTATCCAGGTTTTAGTGCAAATAGAGTGGAGGGACTAAGTCAGAGTTACTGTTTCCATTGGATTAGAATGATTCATCTGGAACCAAAATTAAGTTAGTGAAATTCGGGCTTAGGAAATCACTTTTTCAGAAGTTCCAGGAGAAGAAAACATGACCATCCAGACTAAAGGAATAGTACATGAGACAATCTTTTAGGTAAAATGTTTAGTTATCCAACTCAAGGAACTAATTATAAAGTTTTTAGGAATTTAGTTGAAAGTATTGTATTAAAGTTAAATTTCTTTTAATATGGTAAGTTGGACATCTATAGGTATTACCTAACCAGGAGCTGCGGTGACTGTCTGTAATCCCAGTGACTCTGGAGGCTGAGGCAGGAGGATAGAGAGTTCAAAGTCAGGCTCTGCATAAGTGACGTGCTGAGCAACTCAGTGTGACTCTGTCTCTAAACAAAATACAAAATAGGACTGGAGATGTGGATCAATGGTTGAGTGCCCCTGAGTTCAATCCTCCATACCCTAAAACAATAAATAAATAAATAAAATATATAGCCTGTGTTGGATGACTTTTTAGGGTACTAGATAAATACAGTGACAATGATATATGAGAAATAATCCTGTTGGTCAAAACAGAGTAGCACAGTTAGATAGATTCCATCCAATGGAAGTGTATCAGCCTTATGAAAAGGGATTGTAATGACTCTCCCTGACATCTCTTCCCCTTGTTCATGTAAGATTTCTACTTTTTACCTGAGGCCTGGTCCATTTATCCCTTGTAATTTCTGGCCAGAGTTTAGATATGAGCTCAAGTCCTAATCACAGAAGAAGTGAAGTGATGTGTCTTTTACTGATACTGTAGAAAAAGAGGATTTAGAAGAATTAAATGTGAAGTTCCCAAAGACTACTCTGGATCCTGAGAATCAAATCACACCAGAGAAAAGAGGGACCAAGATATTGAGAGAAACAGATATCTCGACACTTGTAAAAATAATTCCACCACAGAATTTTTCAATGTCTCACACCACTGCCAAATCTCTATTAACTCATGTTTATATTTGAATTTCTGACTTTCATAACGAAGGGTTCTGGTGCAGTGTGGGAAGCAAACCTAGAGAAGATTGTAATAAATTGCATAATAATAGTTCTCATAAACAAGATTGCTTCTAATCAGCTTCATGAAAGACAATATACCTAGTTTACTTTCTGAAGTGTCATTCAAAAATACAGACCCATTATTTTAAGAATTTATATTTGTTAAGATAAAAACCTACATTTTAATATGAAATGTAATTTACATTAAAAGTGATATAATTTAACATGTGATATAATGTGAAATAATGTGTTTTCTAAAAGATTTCAATTAGTTAACCTATTTCAAAATACTGTGTGGACTTAAAGTCTTGTGTTGAATAGGATAGTGGCTGCAGATAAAACTGGCTCAACATGTACTGGGAAAAGGGGTCCCCAAATTTCTTTACAACCGCCAATAAAATAAGCAAAAAATAATGTTCCTAAGTCTATTGCCAAGAGTCAAGTCCCAGCTGTGGTAGCAAAGGGCCTAAAGACAATATTTCTACAGGGCCACATAGGAGCTAATTGAAATACTTAAGAAGTAATTAATTCAAAGTCTAGAATTAGTTTATCAGGATTTCAGTTGGATCTTACTTTATAATAATCTCTCAATTAAATGTTTTAAAAGCTAATTTCTCCTACTAATATTTATATTACTTGGTCATCCAGGAAGATTTTGTTCTCCATGCAGTGTCCTATGGAAGCTCCATTGGTCTAAAATATCTCAGAAGGCTCTCTTGCACAGCTACTGTCTAGTTTAGCTGTTGAGTTCAGCTTAGGCTATTGAGCAAAGTACTTCAGTTTTATACCATATGGCCTTTTCTTTGTGTCATGGAATCTTCACAACATGGTGGCTGATATCCAAGAGGGAGTATTTTGTGCACACAAAGGTGAAAGTTGTAATTTCTTAAAGACCTGCTTAACATTTCTACCATATTCTCTTGGCCAAGCCAATCATCCATCTCTTTATATACAAAGGAAAGAAAACTTATCTGTCTTGATGTAGGGAGAGGCAAATAATTTGCAGCCATCAGGAAATGTGGTTAATATAATGTGCTCTTTCTTTCTTTTATTTACTTAATACACACATATCAATTGTTCAGAATGTTTTAGTAGCTTCTGTAGGGAAAGGAAATAGAGATTTAAAGAGATGACTGTGATTTTATGTCAAATACATAGTAGTCATAAACTTTCCTTAGTTTTCCATACAAAATTTTATTCTAAATCTAGGATCTATCTCTGGGAAACTTCTAATAAGATATTAAATATATGAAGAATAGTTGGCAAATTGCATGATATTTAACAAGCTACCTTTTAATATAAATCCACAAAAGTTTATAAAATGCTATATATTACTTACTGCAACAATAAAATGCAATAAACCAGTTAGTTATTACTCTATGTCATAACAAACCACCCCCAAAATTCAATGTTTTAAAGCAAATAAAATGTATTCTTCCATGAATACATATTTTTCACTTTACTTTAGCATTTGTGGGTCAGTTTGGAAACAATTAATTGAATTCGGATCGACTGGGTTTGACTCCAAACTGCACATTGAGATCTTTTATATTTGTCTCCTGTACTCCTAGTGTAGTAGGTTACTGATGCATGTTCTTCACATCTCAGTATTTGAAAAACAAGAAGGCTAGTTCCACTGTGCATGCAAATTTGAAGCATCTGTTTACATATGCCTGATAATATCCCTTTGGTACAAACCAGACATGTAACCACTTGCAATACCATGGATCAAGAAATTATACTCTACCTCTAGTAGAGGAAATGAAAGAATCCAAAGAATTGGATACAACAAGTAATTTAGTTTAGGTGAAAATCATTTGTTAACCTGAGACTTCATTTACCAGTATTTCACTAAAATTTCAAAAGCCTCAATGGATTTCTTTTGTAGCAGATTCATTAGTGGGGTATAGAAAATTAGAAAATAATTCCATTCACAATAGCCTCAAAAAACAATACTTGGGAATAAATCTAACCAAGGAGATGAAACCTCTACAATGAAAATTATAGAACACTGAAGAAAGAAATTGAAGACCTCAGAAGATGGAAATATGTACCAAATTTTCTATAGGCAGAATTAATATTGTCAAAATGGGCCATCTTACCAAAAGTGATATACAGATTTAATGTGATCCCCATCAATATTCCAATGACATTCTTCACAGAACTAGAAAAAATAGTCTTCAAGTTCACATGGCGGAATAGGAATAAAAATAAATAAATAAACCAATGCAATACTGAGCAATAAATGTGATGCTGGGGGCACCAAAATGTCTGATCTCAAATTATACTACAGAGCTATAGTAACAAAAACAGCATGATATTGGCATAAAGAAGCACAAAGACCAGTGGAATAAGTTAGAATAGAAGACAGACTCAAATCTGCAAATTTATAGTCATCTGATACATTTATAGTCATCTTAATAAACTTTACAAAAACATACATTGGAGAAAATAGCATTTTTAATAAATAGTGGTGAAAAATATGGATATCTGTACCTAGACAAACGAAACTAGACTTGTATTTCTCACCCTACACAAAAATCAACTCAAAGTAGATCACAAATCAGAAACACTGCAAGGGCTAAAGAAAACAAGACCAATACTTCCATGTACTGGTGCAGGTACCAGCTTCCTTAATGAGAATCCTAAAGCTCAAGAAATAAACCCAAGAACCAATAAGTATGTTGGCTTAAAATTAAAAATCTTCACAACAAAGGAAACAATTAAGAGCATGAGGAAAATAACTAAAGAATTGGAGGAATTACTTGCTAGCATTCTTTCAATGGGAGATTAGTATTCAGAATACATCAAAAACAAACAAAAACCCCAAATTGAATAACCCAATCAACAGATAGGCAAATGAACTAAATGGCCAATGAGTATATTTTCAATATCCTTAGCAATCAGGGGAATGTAAATCAAACTACACTGAGATTTCGTCTCACTCCAGTTAAAACAACAATCCTCAACAATGAAAATAATAATAAACTCTAGAGAGGATGTGGGGGGAAAAGTTACATTCATGCATTGTTAGTGGGACTGCAAATTAGTCCCATCAACAGTATGCAGATTCATCAAAACACTAGAAACGGAGTTACTCATGACTCAGCTATCCCACTTCTAGGTTTACAATAAATACAAAGAACTAAAATCAGCATATCATAGTGATACAACCACATCAGTATTTATAGCAGTGCAATTTACAATAGCCAAGTTGTGGAACCAGCCTAGTTTTGCCTCAATAGATAAATGGATAAAGAAAGTGTGGTACACATACACAATGGAGTTTTACTCAGCCATGAAGAAAAATGAAATCTTGTCATTTTATGGTTAGTGGATGAAACTGTGATATCAGGTTAAGTGAAATAAACAAAAGTCAGAAGGTTAAGGGTTGAATGTTTTCTCTCATGTGGGTAACCAGAGAGAAATAAGACATTTTATAAAGGGAGGGTCTCATGAAAATAGAAAGGAGAATATTAGAGAAAAGGGATTGATGGGGATGGAGAAAGGATGGGAAAGGGAAGAAACTGCAGAATGAAATGGACAAAATTACACTTTGTATGTATGAACATATCACAATGAATTCCACTTTTATTTATAACCATTGTGCACCAATTTTAAAAAAAGTTAATAGAGGGAAGACAAATAGAATGGAGGAAAGAGATCAGGGAGAGGGAGGAGGGAAAACAAAGTGTTAATACTGGGAATTGAAATGGACCAAATTAGGTAGTATGCATTTATAAATGTATGTCAAAATGCAACATACAATTATGTATAGCTGCAATCACTAATAAAATATATATCAAAATAAATGTAGTAAGATCAGTTTAAAAATTAAAATGAAGTGAACTCTATTTCCTATCAGATTTTAGAGTCCACAATCAGACATCCAGTGTATGGTTTAGCTATAATTTTACATCAGGTTACTAACATTACAAAAAACCTTCAGTATTTTTTTGCTCTCATAACTATTTATATGAAATTTCATTTTATGTTAAAAATATAAATAAAAATTAGAAGTTTGGCATCAACTTCTGATGTACTTTTAGGTCCTTAATTTGTAATATACAGGTGAAAATCAAGAGGAAGAGGAGCACTATGCCCTTTTTAAAAATTATAAACATTTTCTAGAATTTCCTAGTTAGCACATACAATTTATGGTCCTTAATTCCTTAATAAAGGTTTGTAGTGATAAATTTGGTCTTAACAGTTTTTTTGAGAGTAACTGAAGAGTGTTTCCAGGATTTCAACATCTAAATTTATTTCCCAATCTCTTTCAATCCAACTGAATTTACTTAAACCTGTAAAATTCACAAACAATTCTTAAGTAATTAAAGATTGGAAACATACGAGTTTAAAGATATTTGAAGCCCATAAAATGTACTGTCCATCAGTAAACATTATTTTGCTTTAAGTATAATTTTCAGTACAGAATGGGTATTCAATTCTGGATACCAATCATCAATAACAGTGCAAATGTACAAGTATCAACAATATAAACACATTTTAAGCATCATAAAGTATAAAAGGAAAGCCAATTACAGTTCTCATTCTATACAATCCGTAAAAGTTCATTTGTTTCTTGATTTATCTTTCTATGGATGTGTATGCATGTGTAATACTGATAGATATAATTATTTTGCTTGCTTATGTATTTATTATATAACATCAAAAATATGTATTATTATATAATACACAATGAGATCTTATAAAAGTATAAGAAACTAATTATTATTGTACTGAAACTAACATATATATATGTATCAAGAATAGACTTAGGAGCTTAATCTTCATTATAGATAATATTAATATTTGTTCTCTTGTGTTTTATTTCTGATGAGATAACTAAGACACAGAAAGTTTTAGTTTCTTGAACTAGATGGTTCTGATAGTTAGTGAAGGAACCAGGATATAAATTCACCAAGTCTAGGTTACATATATCTGGGGCCATGTAATATATGTATTTTATATCCCCATATTTAATAATGGTAGTATCATATTTTTGCTGCTTTTCTATTTTCAGTTCTTGGAGATTTTTCTGTAAAGTTTCACAAATGTTCATAGCTTTCCTCACTAGTTACCACACCAGTGCGATATTTGTATTTATGAAGCATAAATTAACTCATTTCTCATTGGTGAATATATTTTCCAATTTTTTGGTAGTACATATAATAATGAAATAAATAAATAAATCTTTATTTGCAATATTTTCACATTTAAGAAAGAATATTTGCTATAAAGTATTTATTGGGTTAAAGAAAATGTTTAATTATTATCTCAACTAATATCATAAATTAGTTACTAAAAGAAATATAAAGGAATACTTGTTTTCCCACAGCTAGTTAGATTTTTATCAGATTTATCTCCTGTTTTTCTGTCTGAAGAAAAGCAGACAGATGGGTTTATTTAAAAATTCTCTCAGTATTGAGTGAAGTTAAGCATTCATTTCTTTCCTTCTCATTTCTTCAAATCATTTGCCCACTTTTCTACTGATTACATCATATTTTTCTATTATTTATACTTGAAAGAAATTAGCCATTTGTGATATGCTGTCAGTTTCTTTCTCAAGTTTTTCTTTTCTCTGTTGATTTTTTTCCTACCATATGAAAGGTTTATGTTTCTTTACTTAGATATAGTCCACTCCATCAATCTCTTGAGTTTTATCACTCAGAATTTTCTGTTTTGTTTTGGAGAAAAGATTTTTCTCACTATAAGCTTATGAAATAATTTCCCTATGGGTTCATCTAACATTTCATGACTTCTTTTCATTCTAAAACATTCAGTCCCTTTGAAATTTACCATACAGTCCATTTCAGAGTTATCAGATATTTTATAATTTTACATGTGATATTTTTGGCAGGGCCCAGGTAAGCCATTGTGTTAAGTGAAGATTAGAATTAATATTTTTTTATTGAATCTTGCAAATCGTTCTTAACTCATTGGCATTTCAAGTTATTTATCATACTGTGACTTTACTGACAGTTTGCGTTGCTCATGTTAGCCTTTCATGTGATGAAGCACAGACTTTTGCGAAAAAAAAATAGTTCTGATTTCATTGTAATTACTACAATACTAGCAATTTATTATTTTAAAATTTTATATCACTGAAGAAATTGCTGCATTTTAATACATAATTTTCCATTTGTTATTCACCAAACATCATTCTTTTCAGTCTTTTATTCATTCACAACTATGAATAGAATTCCAGTTATATTATGTATAACACATATAATGTATATTATATGTAAAAGTCAGAGCTTCAACCTGTCAAAGGCAAGTGAACCAATAGTTTTCTGCTTCTTGGTTTCCATATTTGTACAAATCCTACATTACAGTCATACTCAAAAATAGACTTTGATAATAGTATGCTATACAATTTCACCACAAATATCTTAAAACATAAGGCTTCATTTAATCTCTTAAGATTATTTTACTAGAAAATTATAAAGCACTAAAATGGTAGTTTCCTAGACTGGCAACCAAGCACAATTAATGGCAAATCCAAGGAAATCCTTTTATTTGGTATGATAAAAGTTCTATTACCTGGTGGAGTTTTTCTTCAGAGCTATTGTTCTGATGGACCACTCTTTCTCTTCATCATTCTAAAGGATATATTAATCATCCCTACCTTAATAAGGATACAAAATTGTGTGAGATTACAATATGTCTTGAGAACCTGGCAGGATTTGGGTTCTAGACCTGATGCTGTCATGTGAGTTTTGAAACCTCAGGTGTAAGATACTTTATTTGTACAAAGAAATTGGAATAAATGATCTCAACATTCATTCTAAGTTCTAAAATGCTTTGATCCTTATCTGCTTTACACATTCATCTAGAAGCATTAATTACCGTATAAATGCATTCAAACAGCAGAGTTTAACCTCAGAACAAAATCATTTTGAGGCTTGTTTTTCCAAACATTGCAGAAGTGTCTTTTTCTTTTTTTAAAGAAGATCTAAATTATCATTGAAGTGCTACTTCTTGAGATGAGGCATAAATTATTAACCTACAAAAAAAGCAAAGAAGTGGAATATTGTGTAAAGAATAATGGAGAATCACTGCATTAAAATGTAATTGACTAATTTGTTAGCCACAAACACCTATAACCAGATATCAGTTCACAAGTTCTTCTGTCTCAGTTTTGAATCATTCAGAAGATTCAAACTAACATATTCTACCACATCAATTTACTCTGTTTGTTGGGGAGTAACCTTGGTGAACTTTGGTCAATCTATAGCTCCAAACCATCTGCTTCCAAAGGAAAATGATGCTTTCTTCAATGAAAGACATAAAAACACCAAGTATATGCCTAATTGCCCAGCTGGCTGGGTTTAGAATAAAACACTGCAAAGTTGATTGGTGAATTGATTTTGCCATTTGCTGTGGTTTTCTGTAAGCATCTAATCAATTGGATAGTTTGTGCTGACCCATTTTTGGGTTATTGTGTTCTCTGTAATATTTATTTTCAATACCATTTTTACCTTATGTATTTTTACACATTTGTCAAATGAAAGCAATCTCTTTATGCTGATTCTAGAGCTTTTGTATGCCAGATACATATAATGTACAGTCACATATAATTTCAAAAATTAAGCCAGTGTTCAGCAAGAAAAAAATTCTACATCAAATATACTCAGTATAGAAATATTTAATTTAATTAAACTAAGGGACAAAATTTTTGAGATGCAGATATTTGAACACTACATCAATGACAAATTTGAGACTTTTTTCCCTATATATTTGCTCCATAAATTCATAAATTCAAGAATTTGGAAGTAACCTTAAATGTCCTCTATTCCAACAAACCATCTAATGCTCGAATTCCCTCTACAACATCTCCACCATGTGGTTATTTGGCCTAAGTCACCACCAGTGACAGGAAACATAATATATATCCAGAGGAAATTAACTTTATCTCTTTAGTCCTACCTGTTGCGTAGTTCCTCTTTCTGTTAAACCCAAACTGATATTTCTGAAACTCCTAACAATTGCTTAATTCTACTTGATAATGCCAGATAACTGAGCCTAAATCACATACTTCTGCTCCATTCACATTAAGGACTTTTAATAGAGACATTAGTACCCTCCAAATCCTGTACAGTGCTGACTGATCTCTTCTGAGCATTCCATAGAGTGTGTTCATGTTCCTATTGAAATGTGAAGCTTGAAATGGTACATTATGTACTAGGTGGCAGCTGATTACCAGAGTAAAGACAAATTATTACTTCATCTGCCAACATTCTTGACATGATACTTCAATTAACGCAACCCAAAGGGATGTTGACAGAAACTGCGCACTACTGAACTGTTGTTATAGCCCTAAGTTGCTAATGGATATATCCTTTTTCTCTAATTATGCAGTTTGCTTCCAGCTTTCAGCTACTGGAATACACTAAAGTTTGTTCATATAAACCATGTGCTTTCAACCTCATTCAAATTGAAAACTAAATAAATTTGATTAAAATCTTTAATATTTAATGTCTGCAATTCTAGCTCATAACCATTTTTAATGAGAAAAAATGATAAATTTGGCTTAAAAATAAAACTTTATTCCTCTTTCATGAGGAAATCATCATGAGGAATATAGTCCAAGGATGCCATCAGTAACATGCTAGGTTTATTAATTAATTTATTTATATTTTAAAAATATTTTTAAGTCTGTGGTTAAATATAAGTGCAAGAAGCACAAGAAAATGTGCTTTTCATTCTGGATGTCCATAGATTTAACTAAAAATGCAATTTCTCTTACTAAGGAGAAACAGGAGAATACACACTAAAGAGGAAGTAGAGAAGATATATTCCAAGCATACACGGAAAAGGAAAAAAAAATTTTTTTCATCCATAGACCATAAATCAAATTAAAAACTGCCAAAAGATTGCAACTCACCAAAAGATCATGTTTCATATTCACAAAAATGAATACTTAAAATACCTTATAATGAAAACACTAATGCTCCTACTGGAAGTACAAACTTAACAATTCTGCAAAATCAATTTTGTTATTACATAGTAATATTGAATATTTATAACTTTTTATTAACAACTGTATTCCTAGTAGAATTTCTTGTATATCTTCACTAGGAGCTATGTACTGAATGTTTGTAAAAGCATAATTCTGGGAATATTCTAACAATATAAAAAAGCATAAATGATTTTTTTACATAGCAGTCATGTCCACAAGATGAAAACTTAAATACATGTTGCATCATAATAATATAAAAGTGATAGCAAAAAAAGAATTATAAGGTCATTTGCATAAACAAAATAAGAAAAAATATTGTCAGTGATAACATGAACTGCTTTTAAAATTTAATGAAAATGAATGATGATAAAATTAGTAAAAGACGTTCCCTTTGGGGCCGAAAAATGGGGACCACAGATTTGCTGATAGTGCACATCTCCATTTGAGGATTCAATACATTCTTAAAAGCATGTCTGTACATTGCATATACTCCTTCACACACTACATGCTTTATTGAAAATATGTGAAAGTCAGGCAACATACAGGTATGTTTTAATTAATAAAAACATAATGAGATAAAGAAAAATTTTTTAAAAAAACAAAGACATAAATAATAAACTAAATCTAAGTAGGAAATAACTTAGAGACTACATGGCATTTAATATTTAAAGAACTAAAGCCATTAAAGGGACATATTATACAATAATACAAAACAATTTATGGATATGTGATAGTCTTAATTCTTTCTGGAACAAATAATGTTGGCAATGAAATAAAAACTATTAGAAAGGCAAAAAGAGATAGGTTTCAATACTTTATGCAGTGACTGGTGGTTCAAACTACCTCAAACAGAGTTTGTAATATTAGCTATTAAAATTTGCTTTTTTAAAAAGTAAATAGAAATGTTGTTAAAGGAACTTATACTTTAGTTGCTGAATTCAGAGGTTTACTATAAAGGAAACACTATGATGAAAAATTCCAGATATACATCTATATTCATATACATACACATAACTATGCATGAAGACATTTTTACATACATTGCTACATTTTACTATCTAGGTATCAGAAATGCAGAATTTTAAGAACCATAGATGTTGTAAAGGCTCAATGTTCTTACTATAATCTAATAAATTTAAAAATAAATAATAAAAGATTACCAAAATATATTAACTACTTGAAAATAACAACATACCACTATAATACTGCTAAATTAGATAAAAAGTCAAAATATTACAAATTATTTAAAAATCAATTAACCGATATTTTATACAAACCACTTATTAACAAAATAGTAGTCAAAGAAAAATGTGAAAGTTTAGCTATATTCCATATTAAAATAAAAAATAAAGAAAATAAAAATAATTTGTTTTTAAAGAAAGTGGAAAATCATAAAGACAAAACTTGAATAAATAGAAAAATGCAAATATAAGTATAATCATTGTTTTTCTAAACATGAAAATGACATTTAGAATCCTTGTGAAATGGAATAAGCAAGAAAGAGGGTGAAAATGAACTCATAAAGGAAAACAAACCAGATAGATAAAAGTCAGAATAAAAAACTGAAGTCTATATTAAAAAATCGCAAATGTATCATAACTAAGCAATCCCTAATGATCTAAAATACCTAATGATCTAAAATTTATATGAAAATCACTGGAAAATAAAACAGAGAAAAATTAAACTTTGATTTAAAAATGTATTACCCTCTATGGAAGACACTAGAGTAACATTATTTCACAGTTAAATTCTGTATGAAATTTAAAGAACAGATCATCCAAATATGCAAAAAACTATGAAACTGACTTCCTGTTATAATTTTACATGCATAAGTTATATGAAAATATAGACAAAAAATAAATTTTATACACCCAGAAAAAATTCAAAACTATAAAGTACTAAAATCATTTTACTGATTATCTGAAACTAGATCAAAATTGTTGCTAATTTTGCTATTGTTTTTAAGCCAATACAATACAAAACAAAATATTTGTCTAATAAAATAACATTAACAGGAGATTTAAATATATAGTAGTCATAAATACATTGAAACATATAAAATGTTGTGGAAAAATGAAAGTATTCAATCTCTGTGACTATATATTAGATTTTGTGGAAGCCTGAAATACTACAGTGTGAAATTATAATAATAATATTTATCTAACTTTTAAAACATTGTTTAGTCAGCTTTCTTTCATTATGACAAAATACCTGAGGTAGACAGCTTAATTAAAGAAACATTAACTTTGGTTCATGGTTTCAGAAGTTTCAGTTCTTGGTAGATTGTTTCTGTTGGTTTTGCACATGGAACAGTGCAGTGCCTCATGCTAGGAGAGTGTGGCAGAGTAAAGTGGCTCATCTCATGGAAGGTGGGAAGCAAAAAGAGACAGGAAGGGTTGGGGTACCAATATTCTGTTGTTTTTTTTTTTCATTTTTGGCATTTTAACATTGAGACAATAACAAGTGGTAACAACAGCAAAAGCAAAAGCAGGCTGAAGGCCAGCTCTGGACGTCCCACCCCAGTGTCTGTTCTTCAGCTGTTTGTAGCCACAGCCTCATGGCTGGACCATCTGCTGAATCTGCCACTTTCCCCCTGGTGGGGGCCTTGAGGTCGATGTTTATATCTGCTTTAGCTGTAATAGAAATCCAAATGAAAATCAGGTGATCATGGAGCCAGTATTGATGGGGGATTGCATTGAATCTGTAGATTGCTTTTGGTTAAGGTGGCCATTTTGATAATATTAATCCTATGTATCCAAGAACATGGGAGGTATTTCCATCTTATGAGATCATCCATGTCTATTTTATAATTTTCACTGTAGAGGTCTTTCACCTCTTTGGTTAGTATAATCCCTAGATGTTTTATTTTATTTTATTTTTTTTCAAGCTCTCCTGAATGAATATTTTTCCTTATTTCTTTTTCAGTGAATTCATTATTGGTATTGATACTCATATGTTAAATTATATTCTTTTGCTTTGTGGCATTTATTTATCAACTCTAGAAACCTGTGGGTGAAAAGGTTATGGTATTTTAAATATAGGAATATATCATCTGCAAAAAACAATGATGAAGGCACCACAATACCTGATTTCAAATTATATTACAGGACCATATTATTGGCATGGAACTGGCATAAAAACATGCACACAGACCAAAGGAGTAGAATGGAAAACAGACAAAAATCAAATAGTTACATTCATCTGATCTTGAGAAAGTTAACAAAAGCATAAATTAGAGAAGATAGGTTATTTAAGTAGTGGTACTGTAGTGCCCATATGTAGAAGAATGAAGGAATGAGAGATCCCTATCTCTCACTGTGTACAAAAATCAAAGTGGGTCAAAGGCCTACCTGAAAGATCAGAAACTTTGCAAGTGTTAAAAGGAAAAAAAAAAAAAAAAAAAAAAAAAAAAGAAAAAGGAAGCAGTCACATCTAGGTACTCACAAAGTCTTCCTGCATGTTTTCCTCCAGCTCAGGAAATAGGAGAAAGAATCAATAAATGGCATGGTATCAAATTAAAAGAGCTTCTGTACATTGAAAGAAACAACAGAATGAAAAGACGACTGACAGAATGGGAGACAAATTTTGTTTCTCCAACAGATGACTAATATCCAGAATATATGAAGAGTTAATAAAAACCCTCAACATTAAGAAAACAAATAAACCAATCTATAATGGACAAAAGAATAGAATAGGCATTTCTCAAGAAAATTACAAATGGCCAGCTAGTTTTTTCAAATTTTAACATTACTTTTTTATTATTTGTTCTATTTAGTTATACATGGGAGCAGAATGCATTTTGATTCATTGTACACAAATGGGGTACAACTTCTCATTTCTCTGGTTGTACGCTATATAGAGTTACAACATTCAAGCAATCATACATATACATAGTGCTTCTCACTCCACCATCTTTCCCATCCCTTGTCTCCTCCCAACCCTCATTTCCCTCTGAACAATCCAAAGTTACTCCATTCTTCCCTTACCCCCTTCATTATATATAAGTATCCACTTATCAGATAAAACATTTGGCCTTTGGTTTTGGGGATTGGCTTATCTCACTTAGCATGATATTCTCCAACTCCATCCATTTACCTACAAATGCCATAATTTCTTTATGACTGAGTAATATTCCATTCTGCATATATACCACAGTTTCTTTATGTATTCATCTATTGAAGGGCACCTAGGTTGGTTCCACAATTTAACTATTGTGAATTGAGCTGCTATAAACATTGATGTGGCTGCATCACTATAGTATGCTGATTTTAAGTCCTTTGGCTATAGGCCAAGGAGTGAGATAGCTGGGTCAAAGGTGTTTCCATTCTAAGTTTTCTAAGAAATCTCCATACTGCTTTTCAGAATGGTTGCATCAATTTGCAATCCCACCAGCAATGCATGAATGTACCTTTTCCCTCACATCCTTGCCAACACGTATTGTTGCTTGTTTTCTTGATAATTGCAAATGGCCAGTTATTATAACAAAAAAGGTTCAAACTCTTCAGCCATCAGGGAAATGCAAATCAAAACTACACTGAGATTCCAAATCACTTCAGTTAGAATGACAAACATCAAGTGTACAAAGAGCAATGAACACTGGCAAAGATTAAGCAAAAATTGAATTCTCATATACTATTGGTAGAAATATAAATTAGTACTCCCACAATGGAAACCAATATGGAGGTCCCTCCAAAAACTATAAATAGATCTATCCTATGATCTAAATATAAGAATACTTGGAATTTATCCAAAATACATTAAACCAGCATATTTTAGAGATATGTGCATACACATTTTTATTGCAGCAAAATTCACCATAACCAAGCTGTGGAACCAGCTTTAGATGTTTTTCAATAGATGAACGATTAAAGAAAATGTGATACAAGTAGAAAATGAAGTTCTATTTAGCCACAGAGGAATAAAAATTACATTATCTGCAGGAAAATGGATGGAACTGAGGATCACAATTCTAAGGGAAATAGGTTAGACAGGGAGAAAAGTATTATATTTTCTCACATATGTGGAAGCAGAAGGAAAGAAATAGTGGGCCAAAAGGGGTTATATGAAATTTGTAGGAAGAACAGTAGAACAGAGAAAGGGGCTCAGGGGGGAGGGAGGAGGAGAGACTTGGGAAAGTATTTGAGAATGAAATTGATCAAATTATATTTTATGTATGCATGAATATGCAACAATGAAATGCACCATTCTGTATAATTAACATTCACCAATAAAAAATAAAGAAAACTAAACAAAAAATTTGAGTAAAAATTGAATGGAATCATCATAAAAAATGTATTTCCACATAATGGAATATTGTGTAGGCAATACAAAGGTACGGAGTCATGCTACATGGATGAAGCTGAAAAATGTACAATAAATGAAAGAATGCAGTTAATAAAGACCAGATACTTCATTTTATTTATTAAAATGTCTAGAATAGACAAATACATACAGAGGGATGTTGAATTAGAGATTGTCTAGAGTTTGGACGGTTGAGAGAAAGTGTGGAGTAACTGCTAGTAGTTAATAGGATTTTTTTTCTGGAGTCCTGAAAATTGTGATTGGTGAAAATAATAAAAGCCTGGGGTTTATAGGCTTTTATTTGTACATTTAATGATTTGTACATTAAAAGTGATCCAAACTATAACAAATATGAACACAAAATGCAACTATGTGTTTTATAAATATATGAATATAATGTTTACCAGTTTCCACATCAAGATGATGTTTCTTCAAAGGTAGAGGAAAGAAAAAAAAAAAAAAAAGAAGAAGAAATGCCAAAAGAAAATAATAAGGAAAAAGTGAGAGAAGATAGGAAAAGATGAAATGGAGGGAGCATTGTACCTTTAGATGATAAACTGAGAATTATGATTAATACAATATGTTACACCTGATGCAGAAAACATTGACAATATATATTGGTATCTTAGAGGACTATGACTTCTGGTGGTCATCTGAGTAGTTACCTATGACATAGTAGTTATTCATTAAAAAGTATTGGAATGAATGACTTTGGAAAATAATCATTAGAAGTAGTATATTATTTCTAATATTTAAGCAGTAGTATAATTTTAAAAATTGAAAACTTTTATTTCATATATAATTATCATAAGGTAATCTGTTCAATATTACTCTCATTTTCCTGTTGTAACACAACAAGTAAATAACAGGTATGAAAGGTATAAAATCTTTATTGAATCCTGTTTCTATACCCTATTTTTTTTCTCATGTAGAGACTATCATTGGAATACAATACAATTTGATAAATGTGTATTTTCCTTTAAACCAGCTAATAACATGCCAACTATTTTGATTTTTTCTATAGTGCATTTTCCAATATGTTTAAAAAATGATCAGCCAGTGTTTGAATTCCACAGACTAAGGCAAATCTTCATCACTACCTAATGTGGTATTTGCTCTCAGAAGACAAGAACAGAAACTATGGAGGCTGCCTCCACATCTGTCTCCTCCAGGTGGCAGTTGTGATCCCTTCCCCACTGTTTTCTTCATTAACGCTAATCTAGTTTTTTTACGAATTGGCAACTGTTTTGCAAAATCTGAGCACTTTTTCCCCTTAGAGGAATAGATCTGAGAATTTGCAAGTCTGATTAAATTTTTAAAAAATAGTTATGAAGGAAGCTTCATGGCTTCAAATATGTTGCTCAACCTGTGAGTACGGTTAATGGCGTGATCTTCAGCCTTGTAAACAAATCTCCTTTCCAAGAAATCTTATTCCCCTGAGGAACTAGGATAAGTAGTTTGAAAAATAAAATACTGTGTTCTTTTACAAAAGTAAGGAAATCTGAATTTTGTCCTAGGATAAAACGCATTTCCCTTACCCTGGGTCTTTATGATAGGTAAAAGGGTGGCTGTCATATATGGGAGAAATATGTGCAGTTGGATTCAAGAAGCCATAACAACATCATAATCTTTATTTTGAAAAAGTAAAGTCTTGGGCGCAGTGGTGCACATCTGTAATTTCAGTGGCTTTAGAGGCTGAGGCAGGAGAATTGCAAGTTCCAGGGCAGCCTCAGCAATTTATCAAGATCCTAAGCAACTTAGCAAAACCCTGCTTCAAAATAAAAAATATAAAATGGCCTGGAGATGTGGTACAGGAGTTAAATGCCCTGGGTTAAATCCCCAATACAAAAAAAAAAAAAAAAAAAAAAAAAGCTTAACTAAAAAAGAATAAGAGAGTAATTTTTCTGTTTTCTTTCTGAAAAATAGAAAAAATAATATTCTTTTATTTCCATTTACTCTTTGCTTCACTCAACAGTAATTGCTGAAGTCCTTCTATGTTCACAAGACTCTGCCAGCTACTGCATCAAATACTGCCTTTGTGAAATTTAGATTTTAGTCTGACTGATTATATGGATGTATAATTCCAGTTAAAAACTGGGCAATAAGAACTTAAAAAGAAACACTGACTGGAATCCAAAGTGCATTCATGAGTTAATTCTCAAAAGATGGAACAACCTATAATAGGCAATTTTCAAACTGTTTCCTTCTAGAAGTCACACCATGGGTAATCGTCTATTCTTGAATATAAGTTGGACTAGGTACTTGTTCCTATTTGAAAGAATAGAACAAAAGTAATGGGATATTGTATCCAAGATAAGGTTAAAAAAGTCTGGCTTCCCTAACCTCCAGTGCCCTTTCAGGTGCTTTTTCTTGGTTTCTGTTAGTAAAGCAAATGACAATATTCAGAGGTTTTCTATGTAGGGATCCCATGTGGCAGAGAACAGAGGTAAATTTCTGGCCAACAGCCAACAAGGGACTGAAGATTTTAGTCACTGAGGAATTGGATATTACCAACCACACAGATGAATTTGAAAAAGGATTGTTTCTCAATTAAGACTTGAGAGGACCACAGTCCTTATGGACAACCTGATCACAGCCTGACCTCTCAGCCAGAGATCATTATTGTGCCTGAATTTCTGACACACAGAATCTTTAAGATTACAATTTTTGTTTTTAAACTGCTATGTTTTGGGGCAGTTTGTTACGTGGTACTAGATTATTTAAGCAGGACTGAAATAAAAAATTGACCAACTGAAACAATTGGGGAAACTCCTATTTGCTGGAAAGTAGACATACCTCTGCAATAGATGTAGACAAAAACCTGTACTTATTGATATTATGGTTTGCTAATAAAATATGCACAATAATTACATTAATTTACATTGTAGTAAGTTCAACAAAGGAAATGTACAGGGTACAAAGGAGTATGTATGTGGTGCTCATTGTAGACAGGAGAGTAAATAATGACCTCCCTCAAAAAAACTGCATTCAATCCTATGGTGTTTGGGATCAGGAGTAGAAAAATCTCCCAACGGAGCTGCAAAAAATGTGTGTAAATAGATTCCTGACTGAGGAGATACCTGTGTTTAACTAAATTTAAACATTATACTATGTAGGCATGTATCAAAATAATACCTGGTATTCCATTAATACATACTATCTATATGTTTTTATTTATTAGTTAAAAAATTTAAAGTAATTTTTTAAATGAAAAAATCAAAAGGCTCTGGGGGTGGAAACATGTTGAACATTTCATAGCATAACCGTGCTTGAGATTTGCTTCCTAAGAATAATAGGATTTGCAAGAAGTTTAAGCAAGAAGACCACATAATCATCTTTGACAGTTTAGAGAAATGACTCTTGTGAAGTATTTTCATGAGAAGAAAGCATGGACTCTAGGAGGTCAGTTAGGAAACTGAGAGATGTTGGTAGTTGTATCTCAGGGGGTGGCTGTGACGGTAACAGAGGGTAGAGAGATAACAAGATGTTCTCTAATATTATCAGGTGTGCCCCTACAGCATTATAAAACTATAAAATATTTAGATTTTACATGCACACACAATACTTACTCAAATGCATATGTTTCATTTGATCATCAGAATTACTTAATGGTGATTTGCTACATATAAAAATATTTTTCACATAAGAAGAATTAATGCTGTGGGTAGAAAAGGAAATCGATTCTACATTGCTACAAATTTCACTAGTACAATATTATTTCTACTCCACTGGGAGAAAATGCTTATAATAACTTATTTTAAGGACTTGATTTCTAATACTTAGGTAATAATGTTTCTATTTATATATTTATCCTTTTGAACTGTTTTTGTTCCTAGCATGACTACCATACCATACCATACCATACCATACCATACCATACCATACCGCACCATACCAGTGAGGAAGAGGTAAGAATACAGTATGAAACAGCAGTTATTTATCTTTTCCTTTCCAACATTTTCTCTCAGAAGGATCAAAGTTCAGGTAATCAGTGATGTAAAATGATACAATGTCAGACATATTAAAAAGTAAAATCTATCAAATAAGATTTGAGGGCAGATCAGCTTCTATTTTAATACCTTAGATAACAGAACACGATACAACTTAATCACTTGAAGGAAAACATTTTTTCCAGTCTAAATTTGTATAATGAATAATATTTCATATTGTACAATGCTCCATATTATTCTGTTATATGTGAATGCTATTATCCAATGAAATATTTTCTAACCTATAACTCTGATGATGAATATCTGAAACTGGATTTTTTTAATCCTATTGACAGTTACAGAAATCACTTAAAGGAAAATTTAAAATAGCATAATTTACCCTGATATGTGCTTTGATTTTCACCTCATACTTTACATACATCAAGTAGATAAAGAACAATTATGAATTTTCTACAGTTAGATGCTATATTATAAAAGTCAACATATGAAACAGAATATACTGTAAAATTCAGTCTGCAGTGTGCCTACTATAAAGGATTTTAAAAGATAATGTGCATTCATTCCTCTCCAGGGGGCTATGAAATTAACTTTCCTAATATACATACTTTCAGTACAGCAAGTTTTGTGGAATTACCAATGCTCCTTAGGACGCCAAGGGGCAACACTCAGAAATATCACATTATTGTGTATTTGATGCCACCTTCAAATTCGAGTTCTGTGATTTTCTTAATAAAAGCACATCGTGTTTTGCCAAATGCTGGTGCTTTCCCAGGAGTCTAGTTCCCTGCCTTCATTTAATGATTATTGGGCTTAATTGTTCAGGTTGCACTGATTAGCGTCTGTCACCTTGACAGCCGTTTTAACCTTATTCTGATAAAGGGCAAACACTATCTCATCATCTTTGGGTTATTACCCTTGGTTCATACTCAGTGATTATTGACTCTGTACCTCCAACTCAAATTTAAATAAAAGGCCACTTATACCATATTAGACAACCCATGCTTTAATTTTATGAAAGTTATGCTTATGTCAGGAGCTGTTAAGCCGTCAACATACATTCCAAACATCTGCTTGGGTTAGCATTAAACAGACCACCAGAAATCCACAATAGAAATACCATGAAACTGTGTGTGGAAAAAACATTAGTACATACTTACTGTTCTATCAAACAATATTGAACATAAAACTATTTAAAAACTATATTTAGGAAATTGTTCTAATCATTATAGCGTAGGATACCAGGAATATGGTAAATAAATATTTATTGATCATCTACAGATAAAAAAGAAAAAGAGAAAAAATGGAACCCCATAGAATTCTAAAACAAGAACAAAAGATAATAAATATTTTTATCCTCTCTTCACCAGCTAAGGAGTTTCCTTAAAACAGAAACAAAAATGAAACACTGTGATAGGAATATTTGTAGATGCACTTTATAAATTAGTGATGCTGACTGCCACATTTTACCCAGCACCTTAGAGAAAATACTTATGCAATGTTTTTCACATAAAAATACAGTTCTGTAATCATGCCAAAAAACAGGAAGTCAAATAAATATCTTCTTGCCCAATACTTGGCAGGAGATCTGTGCTCTGTTCTTAAAGAGAAAGAGCTGTCATGAAAACATCCACCTTTGTCATTTACAGACCGATTTACTACAGAGAATTGCTTCACAATGGACTACTTAAGTGAATGATAACAAATAGAGGAAGGAGAAAAATTGTCTTCCTAGGGTGGAGTTACCACTGAATTGGTGCTTCTTATTTTGGCTAATTAATTAACAGTTTCCACTCATTGTTTTAGCTCTCATAACAAAATTGACTAGTAGATATTTTTATTTTCTTTTTAAAAAGAAGGACACTGAGGGCTATAAAACTTCAGAAATCTACTCAGATATTAAGAGGTGAAGCTTATTTCAAACTGGGGTCTCTAAGATGACCAATAATGGAAAAGTTGTGAAAATACTGATCTTTAAATGTCATGTCTTTAATAGGTTCTTCTTCTTAAGAAAGAAAAGCATATTATTAACCAGACTCCTAAAATCCAAATGGGGTAATACTTTTATCCAAGTGTTCCAACATATATGCTTCTGACTCAGTTTATTTATCAGAGTATTTAAATTACACAGAGCAGCCCAAATATTTTGATCTCTATGTAAGACATTTAGGACATTTATTGGGCTATCTTATTCTAATGGGGATGGAAATTTAAAAATATTATATAGTCAGTACACATTTTTGTGCAAAAGTTGTAAATTTTTAGAAAATGCATAACTAATTACAGTTTTTACAAGGTATTATGTAAAACAGAGACTAATCATAGCTTACTAAGAATCATGTATTTATGAGGGCATGATATATAAGTGATTGCAATAAATTAATAAGGGACATAAGAGCTGTTTGTAGAAGTTTATTGATTTACTCTCTGGAAACAACAACAACAAATGGATTTCTACCTTATATTTTACAAAGATAAATTATTAAAAAGATTAAAGACCAAAATATTAAATGTCAAGTTCTTAAGCTAGTAAAAAGAAATATAAAAATTGTTGAAGGAAAGATCTTCCTAAACTTGACATGCACAGTATAATCTAAAATGGTAAAATGACATTTAAATGAAATATTGCTGTTAAATAAGGAATTATAATTATACATGGGAATTAAGCCATAGACAGGTATAATATGTATTATCAAGAGTCCACAAATGGTAAGTTATTTTTTCTTTATCTTCAAAATATGCCACAAATCCCATGATTTCTTAACATCTCCACTTTCTACACCAAGTTCAAGTCACTTTATCTCTTACCTGGATACTGCTGCCATAGATTCTTGACTGGTTTCCTGTTCTTGCTTTTCCCCATCTACCATCTTTTCAACACAACAGTTAGACTGATTTTTTTATGTTTAATTATAGATCAGTGATGTTTCCTCTGCTTGACAATTGCCACTTGTAAACCATGTCAATGACTGAAAGACACATTTCTTATTTGATTAGATCTCATACTACCATTGTTTTTCCTCTATCCTTCTTGCTCTTCCTCACCTTGTGGGTTACCTTCTTCTTGGGATGTTCTACTACATATATTCATGGATAATACCCATGATTCTCCAAATCTTCATTTAATAATCTCTGTTCACAGTCTTATCCTAATCATCCTATTTATTCTTATGACCTATCCTTTTCAGTTCCCTTATCCTGTTGTACCTTTCTTATTTTTCCTAGTACCTGTCTACTCTCAGATATCACAGCATTTCATTCTCATTTATTACTCATGTTTATTGTTTCTCTTCACCACTACTCCCTACCTCCTGCCTCATCAACTAGAATACGAGCCTCAAATTGAAGTCATTCATTTCTATTGTTCACCAACACATTGTAAGTGTTTAAATCAAAGTCTGTAACATGGTATGTGCTCAATAAAAATTTAATTAGTGAATAATTGCATGCATGAATTAAAAATGAAATTGTAGGATAGTTAGGAAAATCAACAAGAACAAAAGACATGGAATCCAGTAGGAAAAAAATAAAGCATGGATTTGAGCACATTATTCATAGACAAAATTGAAGTGGTTAACATATATATAAAGACATGTTTAAATTCACCAGAACAATGCCTATTAAAGCTATTGTAAAATAAAGCTTTCCATGCAAGACATTGGCAAAATTAGATAGCTGGATAATCCCAGAATTTGATGATGTGTGAAGAGAGTAACCTCCTCATGCACTATTAAGGGGTATAAACTGGTGCAGCCATTTTGGAATGTGTTCTGGCAGTTCTTTGTTAAGTTAATTATGTTTATCACCCATGGCTCAGTGATCCCTTGGCTTGATATTTATCCCAGAGGAGGTGTATGTGAAAATATTGACTACAGTATTTTCTTGAGCCAGAAAGAGATTGAAAGTGACCTAGTTATATACAATGAAAGAGGTAAATAAATAATATATGCAGTTATACAACATGGCATCCTATGAATTAGAAATAATGAATTAGATGTATATCAAGTGAACTGGAAAGATTAGAAAAATTAATGCTGAAAAATATGAGGTAAGAATATAACTGTAACAAAATTTTGGTGCTTGTAAATGAACAACACCACACTGCATATTTTATAAGACACACATGTATTCGAGAATACAAATCAGCCACATTGTAATGGTTATTTATTAAGGCGAGAGGAAAGGCATGATGATCAAAACCAACTGAAATGACATTTCCAACAGAACAAGTGCAAGAGCAGCCTCCTTGGCTTCCCTCCAGGGCATTTGCAGCTTCTGCTCTTCCTATTCAGCCTCCTTCTTCTTTGAGCTTTTGGAGTTCTTCCAACACATTTGGAAGCAAACCCTTGCATGACATCTCTTATATGAAATATCTAGAATGGTTTCTTTTATCCTGACTGTATGCTAACTGGTGCAATATTTTGTCGGCATTACCCTATAATTGTTGAAGACTACTTAACTCAACCCTCTAAATATTGGAGAAGAGAGAAAGAAAAGAAATTAGAAAGGATATGTACAGCAGTTCCAGTGCTAAATAGGAAAAAAAGATCAATTATAGGGTTCGTAAGTTAGAATATATTTAAATATATTTTTGCTTGAATTTTGGGCTTACAAATAATTTATTGCAAGATTATAATGTTTGTGGGTATGACTGTCTCCATCTACTGACCATATATGTTTCTTTTGAAAGTATATATGAGGTCAAGGAACTGATGATAGGATATTGCACCCATAATGGAAAAGGGAAGCTACCCTTGGGAATAGGTATCATTTTGGATGAAACAGTCCGCTTACATGAGGGAAATTCCTGGGAAGAGGCAGTTTTCAGGTCTCAGAAGTCAATACTCTTGGCAGCTTGGGAATGAATGCTTTGATCTTGAAGGGAACATGATGTTCACTGAAGTGCCAATTTTCTGTCCATCAAACCAACCTGCATCTCTGCCCTTACGTGTGTGTTAACACTCAGAATATGTATGCAGCAAACCCAGAATCAAAGAGCAAACCCTCTCTTTCCTTTTCTTTCCTTTCTCCTCTCCTTTTCTCTCTTCTCTCCTCTCTTTTCCTTTCTTTCCTTTCTTCCTTCCCTGTTTCCTTACCCTTTTCCCTTAACTAAATTTTCTAAAGAGCATAGAAACATAATTGAAATTATGTTTCTTATTGATGGCAGTAAAGCTGTTCTTTCTTACTTAAAAAGCTTAGAATAACACTTTAACTCTTTTCTCATTCATTTATTCAATGTGGTTTTATTATAAAATTGTTACATCTTCAGTAGTTAAATAATAAGCCTTCATTTTACTTTGAATTTGGAAGAATGCATTTTTATGTTAAATATTTTCCAAGTTTTATCTAAATATGTATCTTGATATCAAGATAAAATAAATAAAAACAATTTTGTGTGATTATTGAGTAATGACAGAATTCTAAGAGCTGCTGAGAGAAAATAAAATATCAGGTACAAAGTATTCATATCTTTTTTTTTTTCCCCTCACATCTAGTTTGTCTTGTGAGCAAAGAGGAGAAAGCTATCATTCAGAAAGCAATTTGTCAGCAGGGAAGCCAAAACATTTCTGTCTTTTTCCTATAAACATGAATTATGTTCTTATTCAGTAGAATTCTTAAACTCATTAAAACAAGTAAACTCTTCTTTTCAGAGAGTCATAAAATAAGCACTCAAATTTCAATTACACTAATATTGACAGCCTGTTCCCTCTATCAAAGTACTTGGAATGCATATTAGTGTCCCTGGACTTTCTCTGTTTTTATATATGTAATAATATAAGTAATTAATATTTTGAAAAGAGGTACTCCTATGTTCAATCTTAGCTGGATGACATTGAGTGAATTATACAATGATCTTAATTCTCAGTTTTCTCCTTTTAAAATGGGGATAAGCATGATTCTCAGTGTCCTATAATGAGATTTATCAAAGACATAGATATGTTTCGTTTTATAATTTAAAGAACTTGTTTGGTAATTAAACTTGTTAGATAAGCTTGTTAGGTTATGAATAAACTGTTATTGTTATAGAATTAGGGAATCATCAAAATACTTTAATTAAGTTGCTAATATTTGACATGCTGTTTCCAAATCTGGTCTCTGAAGGAGCCATAAATTGGAGAGGTCAGTGCCTGCTCATCCTGTGATAGTGGTGGACTGGCATATTTCTTACCAATGTGCACTTGGAAAGACCAAAAATGCCCCAAGAAACCAAAAAAACTATTTCCATAACATTAAGTAAATTTGTCTAGATTCAAACAAAAGCCTAATGATCCATAGACATGAATATGGACACATACAAGTCTGTCCTATAATGAAAATTCTCCTAGAACCTGGTTTCTAGGCTTCGGATCTGTGGAACAAAGGAAAACCACTAGTGTATCAATTACAAAGAAGTGGAGGCTGAGGTTGTATTGAGGAATGGCATTGTCCTTCCTGAAAGCAGAAAAGTGGCTCACTCAGGAGCCAAACTTACAGTGTCAGCACAAATCAGCTAGTTGGCTAAGGACTAGCTTTTCTTTTGTTTCCCTCCTGCCTTCCTCCCTCCCTTTCACCCTCCCTCCCTCATCTCTCTCTCCTTCTGTTCTTTTTCTTTCCTTTTTTGACATTAATAATGCATTGCATATGAATGCAATGGAATAACATAAAGAAAGCCACGGAAATAGTGCATTTATTGGCTGTCACTAGAAACATTAAACAATTGCAACTGTATTTACTCTGCAGAAATATAGAATATGCCATGCTGACACAGAGAAAATAGTCATGTACAACTGTCTGTAGTATATAGATCAAAAATAGCTTATATGCTAGGTAATCTCATGTTATCTCAATACATAGTGTAAAAACATTGTCAACTTAATTCCCCCAAATTAATCACTTTCTTGACTCCATTTTATGTTGTTAACCACTGAAGTTGTGATGAAAAAGTTTCCCAGAGTCAGTATGAAAGAGACTCTATTTTAATAAAATCTATCTAAAAATTTAGTTTACATTTCAAATTGAACCAGACAGTATAGGTGGAGTAGGAGGCAAGAATTAAAGGTGAAGGAAATTAAAACTCATGATTCCTCATGTTGAAGGAAAACTGCAACAATTCTATTGTACCATTGGTACACTTGTTGTTTCTGAATCATTTTTAAGCTAATGATGTCATAGTTTACTAACGTGGAGATCTTGACCCTGGGCACAGTAATAGTCAAAAAAAACATCAAAGTGAACTGATGTTTGAGGAAATTAAGAAAGAGGCAGCACTTAAATTGAGTTTGTGAGGTATAAGTAGAATTAAATGTGTGAATAACGGAAGTACAGAAGTAAGAGAAATACACTGTATAGAGTTGAGTTTGTACCTATTGCTTAATATCTCTGTTATAGGAGAGTTTTACCTATGAGCAGTCTCCAAATTAGACCTAGAGAATGGATCATTCCTTAGGGATTGTCCTTGGAGTCAAGACCTGTGAGAAGGCAAGCACAGAAGCAGGATTTCTTGGTAAGAGGAGAGGTTGGTGTATCCCCTATGATGGACTCAACTGAGCTTATAGGAAGTGTAAGCTCACTTCACAGTTTTGTTAAATTGAAGAAAAGAGGGCAAAATTCCATACACCTTTTATGACCACTGATTAGATGCCACTGCCCTGTGACAGGAGGTTTGACTTTAGTCAGGGAAGATGTATTTATTTAAAGAGATCTCCAAAGCAGGTGAATCAATGAGAGTCATCTTTTGTCAACAGAAGTAGGAGAACAATGACTTTATTTTTGAAGGGGGATCTGGGGAGTACATCATAGTCCACCACATTATCTAAGGCCAGTTTTACTTTTGTCAATGATAACATACACAATTAAATGAGATGGTATTTTTATAAATCCAGTGAATGAATATAATATTGCTGATAACTGTATGGGATAGATCATGATGGAGTTCAATGAGAGATATGCCTAATTTTTACTGCTGGAACCAGATAATAGGGATGCAAAATATGGAAGAGGAATGTGACTTTGAGACAAGAAGGCAAGATCCTCCTACTTTCTTGACAGGATTACCTTAAGTAGAATAACTTTAAGTAGAATAACTGATAACTTGAGCAATAAATTAGGCATTAGTGAATGTTGGCCTAAAATTTTTCATATGGATGATAAAAATGGAGAAAAACATATTTATAGGAAATACATTAATAGAAAGGGAAAAATATAAGTGTAGCAAAAAGAGAAAATAGTTTTGTTTTGTTGTTATGATAATAGGAAATATTAACACCATTGAAACATATTTGTATTTTTATAGGCTTTTATTTTGGAAAATGAAGTTCTGTTGTTGAAACATGCATTGCTAGAGTATATGGGAAATTGTGAATATTCTAAAAAATATTATTAAATGGCAAAATAGCATTAAACCTCTACTGTTTAAGAGGGACTGAGTGGCACTTCAGTAAGTTGATTATACAGGACAGGCAACACCTACATTGATTCACTTTTGAGAAAATATATGAAAAGATCTTAATACCTTGTGCCATAAGTGTGATCCATCTGGTGAGATATATTATGCTAGACTCAGTAGTTGATAAAAAGAAAAAAAATATCTGCAGGCCCACTGTGCTCTGAATGTGTAAATGATAACAAACTTTGAAAGCAGGTGATGCATTGGAATTTTTCAGAATCTTCAGCTAATTATAGGAGCTACTGTTCTCTTGACACTATGTGCTAAACCCTGAAAATGTCAGTGCTACACAGTCAGAAAGAAACTGTCCACCTTGCAATATGTTTATCCCACAGAATGAATTTAAATTGGATTTTCATTCAAGATTCAATCTACTCTTTGCATTTTTAATAACTTCATTCATATACAATACAACTTCCCAATTTAAACATTCAACTAGAGATTTTTATTCATAGAGTTGTTCAATAATCACCAATATGTAATTTTAGATTATCCCATTCACCCCTCCAGCAAACCCCATAGCCATTAGTAGTCACTTCTCATTTTTCCTTGCTTCTAGCCCCTGACAATCACTGATATGTTTCTTGTCTCTATGAATTTGTCATATCTAGATCTGTCCTATAAATTAAATTGTACAATATGTGTCTTTTGTGAATGGTTTTCATCATTCAGCCTGAATATTTTGAGGTTCATCCACATCGTAGTATAGACCAGGATTTAATTTATTTTTATGACTAAATACTATTCCATTTTAGGATTATGCCATATTTTGTTTATCCATTTCTAAATTATGGGCCATGTGGTTTGTTTCTACTTTGGGGCTGTTATTGATAATGCTACTATGCACACATATGTGTTCTTTTTCTTTCAAGTTTTTTTCATTTCTCTTTTTTTTTTTTTTTTTTGGTACCAGAGATTGAACTCAGGTACACTCAACCACTGACATCCCCACCATATTTTGTATTTTAATTAGTGACAGGGTCTCGCTGAGTTGCTTAGCGCCTTCTAGTTGCTGAGGCTGGCTATGAACTCATGATCCTCCTGCCTCAGCCTCCCAAACCACTGGGATTACAGGTATGTGTCACTGCTCCTGGCCAAACATATGTTTTCATTTGTCTTGAATATATATGGATAGATAGAAGTCTAATGCTGGATCATTTGATAACTCTATATTTAGCATTTTGAAGAACTGACAAATTGTTTCTCAAAATAAACTACAGCATTTTACATTACTCCCAGCAATGACTCAGACCCCATTCTAGTTTTGAATAATATTCTATAATAATTTCTGAGATAAAAATGTCAAAAAGATAACATTGTAAAGCATTTAATTTTTTCTTGAAAGCAATTAAGTGCAGTAATACAACTAACAGCATTATATATTGTAGTGTTAAGAAAAAACTGGAGAAAAACATTAGGGAAAAAGTGTCATTAAAATATTAATTGTTGATAATTTTAATTAAAAAATTGATAAACATTTTGAAAACTGAACACATGAGATTAAACTCATGGTATCCATCGAAGTGAATGATCTTGTAAAGATAATTTTGAACTGACTCCAGTCCCTCCATTAAACAATGGAGGAAATGTTTTTCCCTCTGGAATCAGAGAAGTCATAACAAAATACTTTAAATCTGTATTGATGTAAAAATAATATTATCAATGAAGTGCATGACTTTGGGGAGAAGTAGTATAAGAATTCTTTTGTTTCATTTATTTGTTCTAATGAGTTATACATGACAGTAGAATGTACTTTGACACACCGTACCTAAACGGAGTATAATTTCTCATTCTTCTGATGATGTAGAATCACACCAGTTGTGTAATCATATATGCACATAGGGTAATAATGTCCTGTTCATTCTACTATCTTTCCTACTCCCATACCCTCTCCCCTCCCTTCACTGCCCTCTGCCTAATGCAAAGTGCCTCAATTTTCTCTAGCTGCCCCCCTTATTATGAATTAGCATCTGCACATCAAAGAAATCAGTCAGCCTTTGGTTTTTTGGGGTTGGCTTACATCTCTTAGCATGATAGTCTCCAGTTCCATCCATTTACCAGCAAATGCCATAATTTCATTCTTCTTTAAGGCTGAGTAAAATTCCACTATGTAGATATACCACAGTTTCTTTATCCCTTCATCTGTTAAAGGGCATCACCAGGTTGGTTCCACAATGTAGCTATTGTGAGCTGCTATAAACACTGATGTGGCTGCATCACTGTGGTATGCTGATTTTAAGTCCTTCGGGTATAAACCAAGGACTGGGAGAATTGGGTCAAATGGTGGATCCATTCCAAACTTTCTGAGGAATCTCCACACTTCTTTTCATAGTGGTTGCACCAATTTGCAGTCCCACCAGCAATGTATGAGTGTACCTTTTTTCCTACATCTTCGCCAACATTTATTGTTGTCTGTATTCTTAATAATTGCCATTCTGGCTGGAATGAGATGAAATCTTAGAGTAGCTTTGATTTGAACTTCAGTATAGGACTTTAACAAATGATACATTTTTAAATTTTTCTGCCAAAGGTAACAGATGCCCAACATGATTTGATGTGCAAAAGGAAAGTTACACAGGATTCTGAATACAATTTAACCACAGCCTGTTACAAACAGTGATGTCACCTTGGATTTTCCTACCTGCTGACCACACCGTGCTATGATTGCTAGGACACTGGGTGTTCCAAAAGTGAACAGACCCAATGCTTGTGGCAAAGATGACATTCTAATGTTACAAAAAAGAAAAAGAAAAAAAGGAAAGGAAAGGAAAGGAAAGGAAAGGAAAGGAAAGGAAAGGAAAGGAAAGGAAAGGAAAGAAAAGAAAAAAAATAAAAACTGCAGGACCCAGGAAAAATAAAGGAACTTTAGGAAGGTAAAATAAAGATATAATGCCAAAAGCAGACAGAAAAGGCCAAATGAACCAAAGTTAACAGAAGTGACAATCACTGTGCAAATGCATTTCATATGTTTTAGGTTTCCGCCAGTACTTATAAACTACCCTGGGCGGCCCTGAAGTGTCCACACTGCATACGTGCCAAACATGGAAAGGATCTTCTCTCTGACCGCTCACAGCATCATGACATTCTACATTGTCATTTACAAAAGCAGTCTGTTAATCCTTATGAAAGTGAACCATTATGAATTTCTATTTACTTGTTGATAGATACTTGGAAAATCCATAACTTAGTTTTACTTACTAAAGTTGTTTAAAATCCAATTGTTCTTTGATCACAAGTCATTGCCCTGAGAGAGGGTGTGTTGGTTTGGTTTTGGAATACTTTTGCTGGAGTAAATTAGAAATTATTTCTTCAAAAGATTCAGAAAATATTAATAATGGGTTATATTAAATGTTGGTTGAACTTTAAGTAGTGATCAAATCAAAAGCACCGACTTTATTAAAAAATATCAAAACACATTCTTATCTCCCTTAAAAGACACTCAGATAAATAATTATTCTAAGAATATTAATTTGAAAATAACTGGCCTGCTTCTGTTTGAATGTTGTGGACCATGGTCTAGGTATAACTTCACATCAGCATTGTGGGAACACTTTGTTTTTAAAGGAATAAACAGGTCCCATGACCATTCAGCGTTCTCCATTGTCATACACGCCTACTCTCTTTATTTTGCTGTCAGAATCATTGCACATCACTCTCACATTTTATCATTGGCCCTTCTCCCATCCTTCAGGTGTACAGAGAAGGCCACTTCTTTAATTTCTAATTCTATTGGACACTTCCTTATTCTTACAGCAAAGTCTATAAACAAATAACTTTCTTTGTGTTTAAATTTAATACCAATAACAACTACTAGTACTATCATTTTTAGCATTGAGAAAATCCTAGACATCTATCAAAAAACAAATACATGATTTTTCACAAAACCTTTACTTTAAAAGATGAAAAAAGGCCAGAGAAACTAGTTATTTTGAAATAATCATATAGAACTTATAAGATGGAAGGGGATCATATGAGTTCAAATCCATTTCATACTAGGACAATTCACTGTTTCCTGATATAATTCTGATTCATTCAAAGTGACTAACTTCACTGACTTAAGGCAAATGAAAACATATACTTTCAGGCCTTCCTCCTCTAAAGGTCTGTCAATGACAGAGTATGAATGGAAGCCAGCAGACCAAGTGACTAAATGTTTACAGTTATAAATGAAGTTATAATGTTAAAAATCAAGAGGGTTTAACCATAGCCCATTCCCCTTATCTTCCCTTTCAAGTGTAGTCCTCCACCGTGAGTACATATAGATGTATAGGAAATTCCTGGCTTGAACTTGACCTTCTTTTCCCCCTCTCTCCTCACCTGTTGGTTGCAACTGAACTGACACAACCCTTTACTCCTGTAAACTCCTTTTCCTGGGGTGGGGGTGGAGAGCAGTACAGCTACAGAAAGCCCAGAGCAGGAATTTCTAATGCGTATTTGAAAGATTATCACCTCTTACTCAGCTCAGGGGCAGTATAAGCAAAAACTCTATTGCAGTACAGGTTTTTAGAAAGAATTCCGCATTTCTAAGGACCCCTAGAGTTCCTTAACTCAATCCATACAGATATCCATTCTAATTCAAGCCATATATTAAAAAGATTAACCTCATCTTTCACAGTAAAATTCTGTCATAATTAATTTTTCTCACTTTTTATGCTGAAACATAAACTATGTAAAGGTTGATACCACAGTGAAGGAAGCTGGGGGACACTATATAATGCACTAATTGAGGTGACTATTAGTGATCTGTTGGAATTTTATGGAAAACCAGTACAACTTGGTTGATTTTCTAATTCTCTTTATGGTTGAAAAAGTAGTTTACAAAGAGAAAGAAACAACCAAAACCAAACCAATACAAACAAACCCTTCTTGATTCCTTGATTTTTAGAGTGAGTTGAAATCAGCGAAGACGGATGAGGGATAGGATCTCAAAACAACACTAATATTACATTCTTCTCAGGTATAGAAGGTGAGCGCCAGGCTCACCTAACACATATGTCAACAGTGAAGCAATTCTGATTTTTTTATCCTTACAGCAGTTCGGAGACAATGATATATGAAAATGTATTGACTTGAAAGAAGAAATTAATTAAAAATGAGAAATTCATAAACGTAGAGGTTGAAGAATTCTCCAGGGTCACTGCCTTCATGAAAAGTGAAGTTTCTTTGGGTTCTCTGAGTGATACTCCCTCTTTGCCAACTTAGTGTGACTGAAATGAATGTCTCAGCCAGCTTTGTGGCTTGAATTTTTTTCACTACCTGTTCAGGTAATCAGTCAGAAAACAATGTGAATGCCATTGCCTCTGTCAATTAAATTAGGTCAAAAGTGTAACAGCAGCAAAAAAAAAGAGATCAGACAGTTAAGCAAAAGCCCAAGACACAAGAGCACCTTATGGTATGAGCAAACAATTCACTACACAATTTCTAGAGAGAGAAAGCTCACAAACTGTTAAATACTGTTTTCCTTTGGGTAAAATTTTAATTAAAAAAGCTGCATGGATGCAGATTTCAGATCGTCACTATTCAAATAGCTGAGAAAGCTGTTAGAATTTTAAAACCTTATAGTATATGATTTTAAAATGTTTTTTGCATGTATTTAAATATGATTTGATCAAAGTTTGTAAAAACACTGTGGAACAATAGAAATCCAGGATAAGATTAATTCTTCTATGATTGTGTGAAATGCTATTAGAGGTTTGCTCCCATAGGTTTTGGTAAGTTTGGTCATTTCCTGAGAAATTTCTAATGATAATTAAGTAATTTTAAAATTAGTTGGAATGCCATTTCTTTGTAAAGCAGTGATTTAATGAAAAAGATGAAATGATAAGGAATCAAATTATATCAAGGAGGTCTTAGAAATGAGCTAAATAAATAAGTGATACCGAGGAAAAAATACAAAAGCAGCTAAACAAAACATGACTAATTGAAGTTATTTCTTTATTGTAAAGATTAACATCTACAGCCTTATTTATAAAACTGAGAGCATCTTGTGTGGAATGACAGATAAGCTTCTAAGAAATTTTGTAAAATAAGAAATACCTTAAATACCTAGAATTGCTTGTCTACGATTTCCCATTGTTTTATATTGTTCATTTAAAAATACTATTTCTAGAAATAAACCATACAATAGTCAATAAACATAGGCCTTATTTTTCTGTTTCAAAAAGTTTCATTATTATGCCCAGAGCAATATTTATCATTTCAAAAATGTAGTACATAAGCATTGTATTTATTACATATATTCTAGAGCTTTCCTTGTTATTCCTTTGATATTGTTGCTAACAAAAGCATTTTCCACAATGGAAAGTGTAGGTAGTCAAAAATTTATTTATATGAATTATACACATACATAAACTAGGCATACAGATTTATGTTTTGTGTGACCCTTTTAACTCTCTGTACTTGCTGTTAAGTTGTATATTTTTCCGTGGGAGCACGTAACTCATGAGAAAATGACTAACATTGAAAACTCAGTTAAGTCTCAAAAATAGGCATTAGTTCTCAGACATGACTCTCCTTTTGGGAAATCAAAGTTTTTATTGCTGGATAAATTAATGTTCCAAATGTATGAATACAGATGCTGTTTGCAAATTTGTCACAATCTGTCTCCCGACAGAAGAATTTATACTGTATACAGTAATAGAAAACAGAAAACTGCATATTTCACTAAATTGCAGCTGTGTGTAGATTTATGTGATTACTTTTTGTCAGTGAAACATGTAGTGAAACACCCATGTATTTCACTGGAGTATTGTAAATGGATACCATATATTTATTTTTAAACTTATTCTACATCTATTTCACAAAATATATAATGCCCTCATTGCATTAAAAAGTACCATATTAAATCTATTCAGAGTAATTTCAATGCTTCAAAAGCCAGTTTATATTTTAAATACTGAATAGAATTTTTAACATTTGATTTTACTAGAGTAACCCATATAATTTTCTATCCAAATATTTTCTTAGACCTTGAAATTACGTCAATACCTTGAATTGTAAATCTATACAATAAGTTATGGACTTGATTATGATTGGCAACTACACATGAACATAACAGTCCTAAATGAAAGCATTATATATAAGGCAAATTGCCTAATTATTTCTGTCATTCTGTGTACATCATTGTGCATGTGCAAAACTCACAGTGTTTAATCTTGTATTCTTATTGTATGGAAAAATGTTATACGGTATGTCTCATGATGCTGCATAATTAAAAATATTAAAAGGCTAAAGAATAGCCTTTTTCCAAAGAACTTTGTCCTCCTCTAATTTTCCATAATATTAACCTATAGATGAAATTGATGTCACCTAAACACTAACCCAACAATGCCATAATGTGCAAGAGTCATGAAGCATTGCAGTTGGAGAGCCAATAACAAAGTTATTCCCAGAGTTTTTTTTTTTAAAGACTAGAATTTGTACTTTAAATCAAATTGAAACCAAGCTTTCAAAAAATTAATTATTAATCTGTAGTTTGTGAGGAAACTTTCTGGGAAAGCTAGAAGAATAAATTGGGTCATAAATATTTTTTGCTCCAGTATCTAACAGAATAAATTAAAAATAGTAGTAAAGGGGAAAAAAAACATAAGCACCATCCATATGAGGAATGGTGCAACTTTATGCTATAAAACTTCAAAGGCTGCAGGGAAAGAAATAGAAGATTCTTTTTTTCTTTTTTTTAAGAGACAAGTCTCATTTCTCAACCTAAACTTTTATTCTCCAGAATACAGACTAGAGAGGCATAAATAAATGAATAAATAAATAAATAAATATGACAGATTTCATTAATGTCCTTAATTTAGAAAGAAGTAAATCATCAAGGTTTCTTATCTTTTCCTTCTATAATCTTGAGCGAGGAAGTAAAGGCCAAATGGGAGAAGAGACTGATAAAATAAGGGTTGTGAACAACCCAATTTTATATTCATTGATGAAATCATAGGATACAGAGAATCAAAATGAACAGAAATAAATAAAAACAATTCATAATACTAAGCATGCTCTTATGAAATAAGATACAATACACACCAACAGATTTAATCATATCTGATAAATGAACATGATATCTGAAAAGAAAGAGAGCTTAACTCCTCAAAATGAGGCTTTTCTTAGTCTTAAAAAAAAGAATGGTCTCAGAAAATGTGGGAACCAAATAGATTGTAATAAATGTATCTACTCAGGTTAATCACAAGCAAGATGAAATGGTATCACAATTATATGTATACAGCAAAGAAAAAGCTAGAACAAGATGAAGAAAAATAAATGAAACAAGAGCTTTGGGAGGAGGGAGAGAAAGAGGAAAAAGAAAGAGGAAAACAAAAAAAGATGGAGAGAAAACAGAATGCAGTGACCTCAGCAAGATGCCAAAATAAACAGCCCTGAAGTCCTCCTTCCACTGCAAATCCTGACACAGAAATAATTCACAAATTCCCTCTCTGAGAAATGCAGAAACATATTAAAAGATTGAATTTGTACCTTAACTGATTTTTTTTTTCCCTTTTGTACAGCTTAAGGATAGCCTTCCTTAAAGACCTGGGTTTCTGCTTTCTTTACAGATATTACAGTAACAATCTGGTATGGTATTTTTTTTTTCCTCTGGCATTGCTTGTATCTTATTTCCATGAGTATACTTGGAATTATAAATGTGAAACCACACTCATCATGGCTCGCAGGGAGATCTGGGACATCTTTGCACCAGAATCTCTACCCCTGGCAGGGGTCATAAAATTTGGAAGAGAATCCCCAGTTATCAGCTTCTCCCAGTTCTGCAGAAGAGTTGGTCTGTATGATCAGCATCCTAACTTTTCTGTGGGAGATTCTCAGAAAACTGACTTCTGTCCTGCAAGTCTTCAAGCACTGACAGGACCACCACAATCCATCTACTTGGGGATTGGGGGAAACAAAGACAGTAGCTTAGCTTGGCCTGGAGATCATCATTGCTTTTTCTCCCGGCTCACCAGAGCACATGGAGGAAAAACTCCCAGCTTACGGCTTCTCTGCATAGTAGGAAAGAGTTAGTCCTTATATTCAAAGCCTCAGCTTCTTTTGGAAGCTACCCAATGGACTTGCTTTGATCTTGCCTGCCTTGAGGCACTAACAAAATTTGGCATAATCTTGCTGTCTGGAGGCTAGTGAGAACAGAGAAGATTTGAACTGGTGGTTCAAATAGACTTTCCTCCTAGCTGAGCACAAAGTAAGTACATTGAGAAAGGAAAAAAGAAAGTCTAATTTCCATTTTCTCCCTGAATTAAGAAAGGTGATCCAGCTTTTCTGGGCCCACTCAAGAAACATGCTTCATTTTAATTTGCTCTAGTATATTGTTTGGACCTGGAAAACCCTAGATATCTGGGGATAAGTAGAAACAAAGAAATCAGGTTGGGTCAGTGCAAAACATTTGAAAGGTCCAGGATTTCTGGATCCACTGCCTGGTTAGGTCTTTCCTGTATGAGTACAGTTAGATGTCTGGGAGAGAAGGTTGTTTTATCTAATGCACAAACAGAACAGAGATTCAAAAATAATGAAGAAACAGATGAGTATCTTCCAAAGAAACAAGGCAAAACTCCTGAAACTGGTCCTAATGAAATATAAATGTGCAATTTGCTTGAGAAACAATTCAAAACAATCTTCATAAAGACGCTGAGGTCAAGAGAAAACTTCATAAACACAGTAAGAATTTCAACAGGAATAGAAAAAAAAGTAAACCAATTCAAGCTTAAGAGAAGAAAAACTGAGCTGAAAAACTCACAAGAGAAATTCAGTTATAGACTAGATGAAGCAGAAGAATATATCAGCAAATTTGAAGGCAGGACATTGAAAATTATTCAGTCAGAGGAAAATAAGATAGGGAGAAAAGAAAAAAAGTGAAACTTATGGAATTCCCTCAAATTGACCAACATATACATTTTAGGACTCTAAGTTGAGGAAAAAAAAAACAGCAGGGAACCCAGCACTTATTTTAAAAATGACTGAAAATCTACAATCTTGGAAAGGAAGTGGACATCCAAATCCAAGAACTCAAAGAATCCCAAATCTAAAGAAATTCACACCATAACACACAAAATTTTCAAAAGTCCAAAAGAAAATTTTGAAAGCATTAAGACAAAGGAAACTTATCAGGGGAACGAGGGATACCCTGTAAGAAAGTCTATGAGCAGATTTCTTAGCTGTAACTTTTCAGGCCAAAAGAGTGGGATGATGTGATTTAACTTTCAAAATGAAGAAGAAGGAGGAGGAGGAGGAGGAGGAGGAGGAGGAGGAGGAGGAGGAGGAGGAGGAGGAGGAGGAGGAAGAAAACTGACAACAGGCATAATAACTCCAGAGAACTCCTCTTCAGAAATAGAGGGCTATAGATGTAGCTCACGGGTAGCATGTAAAGGGCCGTCTGTGATTCATTTATCCAAAAATAAATGGCCTTCATTTATCCAAAAATAAACCAACCAACCAAATAAATACAAATAAAGCAGAGATAAATCATTTCCCAGACAAACAAAAAACCAACAACAACAACAAAAAGAGAAAACTGAAGGAGGTCATCATCACTAGACCAGCTTTACAAGATTTTCTAAAACGAATTCTACAAACTGAAATGAAAGGACATTAAACAGAAGCAAGACAGCATAAAAGTATACAAAATTCTTAATGGAAAATACGTAGACAAATACAAACTACCATAAGGCAGTCATGGAGCTAGATAAAAATCACTTTTAGTATGAAAGTTAAAAGACAAAATTATTATAAATAAATATAAATAAAAATACTAGATTTATAAGTTCATATAAATGGTAGCACTAATAACAAAAAGTAGAAAGAAAAGATTTCAAACTGTAAAGTTTTCTATTATTCAGCTTATGTGTTATCATTTTTAAATGAATGGTTACAACTGCAAGATATATTACATAAAACTTATGGTACTCTAAAAGAAAATAGCTATATATACTAGTTGAGTTTTGACACTGAAAAATACTGGAAAAAGAAGAACTTAGAGGAGAAAATATTTATTGTGGCTTTAAGTTTCAGTCTCTGGTTGTCTGGTTCTATTGCTCTGGGTCTGAGGTAAGGCAGAAGAACATCATGGCAGAAGGGAAAGGAGGAAAGATGATTGCTTCATCGTATCTGAGAAGCAGAAAGAGAGAGAGACAGAGACAGAGAGAGACAGAAAGGGGTCGGGGCAGACAGGAAGATAAGAAGAGGCCAGCGGCAATATTGAGACCCAAGGTCATGGCCCAAGAATCCACTTCCTTCAAGGAGGTCCTACCTTCTACAGATTTCACCACCTCCTAATAGTACATTCAACTGTGAATCCTTCAGAAGATCAATCCATTGATGAAGCAAGAGTCGTCATGACCAAGCCACTTCTGGAATGCCTCACCCCTGATGAACTTTTTGCATTTGTTCATTGTTGAGCTTTTTGGAGGCATTCCAGATCTAAACTATACCACTGCGGAAAAAACTAAGAGTAGGTTTTTTTTAAAAAAGATAAATGAAACAGACAAAGCATTAGCTAAAGTTACCAAGAAAAAAAGAGAGAAGATTCAAGCGAAATAAAAAAGCAAGAGAAGAAATAACAATTGATGCCACAGAAATAAAAGGATATTAGAAAACACAAAAAAATGAATGCCAATGAACTATGTAACTTGGAGTACATGAATAAATTTTTAGATACATGTAACATACAAAGACTAAACCATGAATAGAAAGTTGGAATAGCTCTGTAACCAGAATGGAATTTGAATTAATGATAAAAAATCTTACAACAATGTAATCCTCTGGTCCAGATGACCTTGCTGGTGAATTCTGACAAACATTTTTGAAAATACGAATACCAATCTTTCTCAAACTCTTCTGAAAAATAGTAAGAAACCTTCCAAACAAATTTTATGAGGCTCAGCATTAACTTGATACCAAAGCCAAAGATACAAAAACGGAAAACTGTATTCCAATGTCCCTCATGATTACAGATGCAAAATTCTCAACAAAATCTTCTCGAATAAAGTTCAAGAACATATTAAAAGCATCACACACTATTACTAATTGGGATTTATCCCTGGGAAGTAAAGATGGCTCAGCACACAAAAATCAGTTAATGTGAAACACCACATTAACAGAATAAAGAAGAGAAATCACATGATTACCTCAGTAGAAGGAGAAAAAGTATTTGACAAAATTCAACACCACTTCATGACATAAACTCTCAACAGATTAAAGGAAAAGCACCTCAATATAGTAAAGACCAATATGAAAAGTCCACAACTAACATCCTACTTAATGGCAAAGTACTGAAAGCTCTTTCTCCAAGACTAAGAACAAAGCAGAATGCAAAATCTCACCACTCTTATTCAGGATAGTACTGAAAGTATGAGCCAGAGAAATTAAAAAAGAAATGAGAAACATCAAAAATCAGAAAGGAAGGAATAAAATTATTTTCTGGGAGAATGATTTTATATGGCACTCTCTAAATCCTCCACTTAAAAAAGCTATTATAGCTAATAAATGAATTTAATGAAGTTGTAGGATATAAAATCAACTTGCAAAAACTTCGGTGCATTTCTACAATCAGACAACAAACTATTTCAAATGAAATGAATTCACTTTTCATTAGTATCAAACCCATAAAATAATTAGAAACAAACTTAACTATGGAGGTGAAAGTCTTTACACTGAAAATTATAAATCATTGATAAAAGTAAAGAAATAAAAGCAAACAGAAAGATATTCCTTTTTGTGTTTTGAAAGACGTGATATTGTCAAAATATCTATACAATCCAAAACAATCTTTAAAGTCAATTCAATCTCTATCAAAATCTTAATGACTTTTTTTTACAGAAACAAAACAAATTAAATGTATATGCAATGAAAAAAGAACTTGAATAGTCAGTTTTGAGAAAGAAAAACAAAGCTTCAGGAGCCATACCTTTTGATTTTGAAATATGTTTCAAAACTACAGTCATGAAAACACTATAGTACTGATACAAAGAATTATAGATTAGTGGAATAGAACAAAGATCTTAGAAATAAGTTCACACATATATGATCAATTAACCTTTGTTAGGGTGCCAGGAGTTCACAATGGAAAAAAAGGTTTTGTTTTTTTCTTAACAAATTATGTTGAAAAAAACTGACTAGGAATACGCAAAACAATGATATTGCATCCTTATCTTATGCCACTTAGAAATAGCAACCCAAAAATGGATTAAATATTTACATGTAAGACTTAAATTTGTGAAATTCCTAGAAGAAAAATTAAGGGAAAATTTTCATGACTTGGTTTTGACAACAATTTAATGGGAACTATTACAAAAATATAGGCAGCAGAAGCAAAAACAGGCAGTAGAGCTACATCAAACCAAAGAGCTTCTTCCCAAATAGGGAAACAACAGATTGAAAAAGCAATATTTGAAAACCACATATCTGATTAGAGGGCCAATAACCAAAATTTATAACACTCTTCAACTAAAAAATGAGAACAAAAAAACCCTCTAATAAGCCAATTTAAAAATGGGCTGTAGCAATTTCTCCAAAAAAGACATAAAAATTATGTTTAAGAAAAAATATTCAACAAACTTGTTAAAGCATTGTAGGGAGGACTTTATTCAGGACCATTCCAATTAATATAGGTAGCACTCCAATGGGATTTTGTAGTGGAGGAGAGATGGTGTTGAATTTAGAACACGCAGACAAGTGACAATTCATAGCCAAGTATGGGGTGGGGGTCCATGGATTGAAAATTACTAAGAGGAATCATCAGGGATAAGAGGATTACTGGCTAAACTGAGGGAACACGAGTCTTGCTAAAGAGAGGACATAGAGGTCAGATGTCACCTGGGGGATGGTGGAAGACAAGGAGCCTAATTGGCTATTGAGGGTATCAGATATGGAAGGTGGGGTTTTCTTCTTTCTTTTTTTTTTTTTCAGACTCAGTGGGGTTCTTTGCAAAAACAAGACTTTTACAAGAAAGCACACAGATGGACTTAGGAGAAAGTATGGGAGGCTTACTAATGTTGACTCAAGCAAAGACCCTTTGCCATTGGTCATCAGATAGATGAAAAGATGTTTAACTTCTGTAATCATCAGAGAAATACAAATCATTACCACAGTACCACCCTCCTGTCAGGATGGCTACCATCTCAAAATAAGAAAAGACAGCAAGTGTTGTTGAAAATATGTAGAAATTCAAAGGTTTGTGTCTTGTTTGGAAGGCAAAATGATACAGCTGCTAGAGTATGGAGGCCTTTTCAAAAATCAAAACTAGAAATATCCACAAAACAGCAGTCCCACTTACAGATATATGCCCAAGTGAATCAGGATCTTAAAACACTGCAAGATGCCACATATGTGAAATATTTAAAGAAACAAGTTCTTAATTGACTAAAATGCGGTTGCCAGGGTCTGGAGGGAGGTGACACTCTGCAGTATTAGGCAAAGGAGTAAGTTTGAGAGATCTGCCATCAAACGTTGTACCTACATTTAAAATACGGTATACTTAAAATTTCGTTTAGCCAATAGATCTCATGTTAAGTATTCTTACCACAAAAATAATATTTAATTATAAAAAGAAAAGCTGAGCCCACTATGTAACAAGGGAGCAGATGCAGCTGAAATACCTCAGTCCTCTTCAGGTTTTTCCTTCATTTTTCCTACATTCATTCAGTGTATACTACATGATCACTTACTGGTGCTGGAAAGTAAAAAGAGAATGGTAAGATCACATAGTGTGATGGAAGAATAGATAACAATAATTATCAATTAGGGAGTATTTATGCGAGGCAGGCATTAGTTAAGTGTTTTACATAGCTGATCTTATTTAATTCTTACCATCACCTTTTAAGGTAAGTACTGCAAATCCCCTCCTACAAGTAAAGGTAGGAGCCATTGAGCGCTTAGGTCCTTTTAAAGCACAGGGTAGAATTGGGAGTCAACAACCTCAGCCAGTCTCACCAACCTCCCCAGTTTGAATTCATTACCACCACCTGGTAGGTGCTGTGTGACAAATACACTCATTTCACTCATTTTTTTCCTTTAGCATGTTTATCTTATTGTCATCACAGCACAAACTCAGTCTCTGGGGATTCAGGCACTAGGACTTCTGAACTGAATTTTTACCTTCAGGGATGCAGAATTAAAACAGCACTCAAGATGTCAAGCATGGAGTTCCTGTTCCTGTTCCGGTCATTTCCAGGTATTTGGAAGATAATACAGAAAGATCACTTGAGTTCAGGAGTTTGGGGCCAGTGTGGTCAACGTAGCAAAACACCATCTAAAAAGAAAGAAAGAAAGGGGGCAGGGGTGGGATGAATGAAAGTTTAAAAGGCTCACTTGATAGAGGACGAGAAATGCAGAGCAGGGGAAAGTCTAAACGTATTTGTTATTTATTTACAGGCTGCAGGAAAAGATGTGCTTGGGCCACTGAGGAAGTGGAAAGGTGCTGCATAGCTAGATTGAGCAACAAGACACAAAGCCTTCTCAACAACCTGGGGCTAACACAGATATCTTATTAAAATAGTGAATGAAAATTTTATTCTCTATTTTTTTTAAGTTTTTTTGCATGTTATCATGCTGATTCATCTAGTCCAGTGGCTCTTGAGCTTATTGGTACCTGGACTTCTTTCCACCAATAAAAATTATTAAGGACTTCAAAGAGCTTTAATTTCTGTGGGTTATAGTTATTTATATTTTATCATATGAGAAATTAAACTAAAATTTTTTAAAAATATATTTAACCTATATCATCTATTTAATCTACATGAAATTTTAAACTCATTATATTTTAAGAATAGTATTTACATTTTCCAAGATGATAAATATTTAGTGAGAATGATTTTGTTTTACATTTTTGCAATTCTCTGAAATGTTTGATCTAATAGAAATAGCCTCTGCTTTCCATCCACTGCAATCTGTATCTGCATCTGAAAGAAATTAAGGAAATCTAGCCTCTACAGATTTGTAATTGGCAAAGAGAATAATTGCTAAAACTTAGTGAGAGAGTTTCTTAAAATCTAGATGCAATATAAAATTACATAATGAACATTTCATAGCACACAGTATTAAAATTCACTGTTCTATCTTGCACTCTGAATAGTCCATTGTCTATGCATTATTTATAACATCATGCATTCACTGATCAGTTGGAAAATATTAGTTTCACAGAGTTATGTAGGTCTTACAAAATGCTGATATCTTTCTACACAATATAAAAATATATCACATTGATTTTCCTAACTTCTTATACATGATACCTCTAAGTTCCAGGATATTTTCAGCTTCATAGGAGCAGATTCCCATTTTTTTCAATTCCCATTTTTACTTAGAAGCTGGAATTTTTTCAAAAAAAGTATTGTCTCCTCTTTTATCATTTTATTGGGGGGGTTGAGGGACACCAAATTTCTCACTAACCTTTTGTGAGAAAATTCCTGAAAAGTACCCAAATAAGTAGCTACAGGATTTTTTGTCAATTATATTCTAGATTAAATATATCATTTCGTGGAAAATGTGACTAAGTTAGCACATAAAACAGCACACAAAAACTTTTCTTCGAGATAACCAGAATATTTGGCATGTGGCAGAAACATTTTATGCATATATCCAAGATGTCACTTAGAATACTGCAAGGAAGTGTACACAATAGTAGAGAATTTATAAAATTTATAATGTTTAAGCCTCTCAATGACATTCTTAGGTTAAACTGGCTGATTTTGTTGTCCGTAACAGTGCTTTGTGATGAAGAGGGCAGTAATTTCAAATACTTTTGAGTGACACCAACTTAATTTTGCTAAGGAAATAGCAAAATTTCCTCCTATGACCCCCTACTTAAGCATCATCAGTTCAGTGTCTACACAGAGAAACAGGAACCACCGTTTCAGTATTATAATAATAATAAACTTCACCTTGCACATTCCCTCACAAGGGCCCAGGGAAACCTAGGGCATTGCAAACCAGAGTTTGAGAACTACTGATCTATTTTACTCATCCCTTCATCCATCTATTTGGTATTAAATTTGGTAATAGTTATTTCTTGTTGGTGAGATCTGAGGTGTCCTTTTATAATTTGTACTTTCTTATACTGCTACAGCTGAAAATAATATGTAATGTTTTAATAAAATGACAATGTCATATTCTTAAAAACAGAAAATGAGAAAATCATTGCTTAAAATCATAAAGATAAATAATAAGGCAAAGATACAGTAGGAAATTTGAGACTTCATGGAATTATTATTCTAGAAAAGAAAGACTTAACAATACTAAAACAATAGGAATGCACATAAGAGATATCAAACCAGAGATAATCTAAAGGTTTCTTTCGTACATACCAGGATGGTCCCTGATTTCTTGCTGGGAAGGAATTGAAACTGTAAAAATTGACCAAACATGACTTATCACTTGGTATACAGTAACTTATAGATACTTATGCTTATACATATGAGGTCAGTTATTTTAAGCAAAATCATTCTTAACACCAAATTCTGGTGCCCAAAGTGAGCAAACTCACATAAACCATTTCCTCTTATATTATTATGTCCACATTCCACTTCATCCACTCCCTGGTACAGGCTACAGAATCATGTTAAAACAGACTACTTGCTTGGGTGTGAAACAAGTATCAATGTTAAATTCCTTATTTTGGGTGTAGAAATATCATTAATTAATGACTCTAAATTAAATAGAAAAGCAGAAATCATGTTCTTAATAAAAAACAAAACATCATTATTAGAAGGGATTTCAAAATACCCCTAACATAAAGGAACACACAACTTAACAAACTTAGTAGAATGATTTTTGAATTTACCTGAACAAGTACATCTTATAGAGTACTTATAACCCTCTTGTTTTCTAGTGTCATCCTCTTAGTAACAAAGATTAAAATTAGAAGCCAACATTTTTCAACTGTGAAGTACTGGATCCAATTACTCACAGCAACTAAAAGCGGAGTTTATTTTAATAGGATTTGCAATAAAACAAGGCATATAAAAATCAGATGCATAGGCAAAGATTTTTTCATCTTTAATCATTAAGCTACCAGTACAAATTGAGCCCTGAAGTTATTTCATTCCCAAAGGAGATCAGAGATTTAAAGAATTCATGGGGATTATACATTCGTGTTTGAGTGAACATGCAGTGTTTTTGTGCTTGCTATCATTAAAAAAAGTATTTTCAATACTTTATTTTGGTGGCATATACCATATTTTTTCTTTTTTCTTTTCTAAAATGATGGTGTATAATTCTTTGCAGGGTTAGCATTAAGGACTTGCAGAGTGAATGTTACTCTAAACATATATAAAGCAAAAGTGTGTGTGATTTTTCCTCCCAAAATATCCTTCTTCTTCAGACATTGCTGAGACTCAGATTGTTTTATTGACCTTTGAACTTACATTTGTTTTAGTGATAAGGAGGAAAAAAGAATGGGAAAAAGGCTCCCATTAAACTACAGCATTTGAAGGTAAGTTTTAGTGTGTGAAAATAAAGAAACTTAACTACCAACTCTTGTAATTTTTCAAAGTTTGTATGACAGATAAAATATACTTTGTGAAATTTACAAAAGCAAATGCTTTTGTATCTTTTGACAAATATGATTAACTATCCATTTCTTTTATTTCCATTTCAGGACAATGTGCATAAATGAAATGTTTTCCTATAGGAGACTTAATAAGCCAGATATATAGATAACATAATTATTGTCATGCGCTGTTGGAGTCAAACAAGTAAGTTCATTCATTTAAAAATATTTCTTAAATGTTTATTAAATTTCTATCATTTATTAAATTTCTATGTGCCAGGTACTACTTGAGACATAGGATATAAATAATTATGTTTATAAAACAATGTACTTCTGAGGAAAGTTAGAACAAGCCAGAAGGCAAGGACTATGTGAAGTTTAAGTATTGGACAGAAGCTACTTACCTACAATGCTGAAGGAGCATGCTGACAAAGGAGGAGAAGGGCCAACCTGTTCTAGCTAAAAATAACCATGTGCTGCACATTGTGGTAAGTGCATTAAAATTTTTTTCTCATTTATTTTTACAGTTCAATATATGAGATAATGTATCAGTTATTGTGTTCTTCTGCAAGTAACAGAAAACACTAAGTCAAATTGGTTTAAATATTAAAGAAATTTAATATCTCACAATAATTGGAATTTCAGAGATAAGGCAGGCTTTGGGTACAGTTCTGACTGTGGCTTACTCATGTCAACAGAAATTTGCAATATTTCTGCCCCTTTGCTCTGCTTACTTAACCCTTCATTTTCCTTCAGTCTATTTGGCTCATCATACAAAGTGGTTACCAATGGAAACTGAAAGCAAAAGAGTCCTTGTTTAATTTTGTTTACAAAGAAGAAAATCAATCACACAATATTAGGCTTTACTTTGATGTTATTTGGTCTGGATAGGTTGCATGCTCACTCCTGGATGAATAACAGGGCACAGAAAAATACCATAGGCTGACTTAAAATAACCAAGATCCATACCAGGATATGGGTGATATCATCCTCTCTAAGTGATTTTTGGAGTGGGTAGATCTTTGAACAGAATAAGACATAAAGGAAGTGGGAAAAGCTGTGGATGGTGACTAACCAAGAGGTCATTCATTGAAGAAAGATACTTTTATTGCTATGGCCATTTTATCCTTAAGTGAATTGGGTCATAGACTAGCTGAATAACTTGGCCAGGGTCAGAGAGTTATGAGAAAGAAACTTGGGATTTAAGTCTAAGGGATCTTTCAGAATCTATGCTGTGGTTCAGCACCTAAATGCTAGATGACAGCCAGATGTTCCAGCTCTTCAGATGGCTCTACATGCCAAACTTGTAGTGGCTAGAACCAAGTAATCATAACTTCCCAAGACAGGAATAGAATTATCTTTGCAGAGGGCAGCTGGTATTGCAGCAGAGTGTCACCTAAAATCATCAATTTGGTATTAAGTTCTTTGCTTTTAAGTGTGGTGATTTCAAATCAACTACAAATCTCATATGTTAAGAATGGGCAAACAATTTATTTAGAGTTTCCTTGATAATAGCATAATTCCATTAATAAGAGTGGACCTTTCACAAATTAAATACTTCACAAAGGCCCTACTTCTTAATACTATTAGGGTATTAGGTTGCAATGTCTGAATTTAGAGGAATACTAGCATTCACACTTACAGTGCTCATTACTTTTTATATGTATCTTTATGTATCTTTACAATACAGGCAGGGATTCACACATAATATTTACTACTGTTTTGCATGTTATAAGATCTTTTCTTTATTCTCCTTTTCTGCTTTCACACATCATTATGCTTTTGATATTCGCCCATATTATTATACATAGCCCTTGTTAATTTATTTTGGCTATAGTATGGTATTTGGTATTTGGTTTAATGAATATTTTAGAATTTGTTTTCCTTATAATCAGCATTATTCCACATTTTTACTCACATTTGATATTGTTACACTTTTTAAAATTTGCCAAACTGAAGAATATGAAATCGTAACTCAAAACTTCAACTTTTGATTCCTTAACTATTATTCATGTGAGGAAACTTATCATATATTTATTGGTGATTTGGTTTCCTTTTCTTTTTCTTTGTCTTTTTTTAATTTGCTTCTGATTTGTATGTATATTTTTTATTGATTTTTAGAAATTTGACAGTAAGATTTGGCAAATATTTTTATACAGTTTGCACATTAATGTATTCAAATTTATTATCATTGATTTATTTTTAGATGATTATTTATTTAGTTTCTACTATGTTCCATATACAGATCTATTGAATAAGACAATCTTCCATGACCTCTGAACACCACTGCATGTTCTTAATGCACATGCCAAGAATACAAATTCTGCTTTGATCTTTACATAAGCCATTCCTCAGGGTTGTATTAGCAGCAAGCAACTTTAAAGGGCAAGGTAATGTCTCCCTCTAGACAGAATGCAAGTTTGCTTTCCATTCATTACACAGGAAGCAAATTCCCTAAACTCACTATTTTTTAGCTTTCACACAACTTGTTGGTGGCCTCTACTCCACCTGTTTGTGGGACCTATATCACATCTCCCCCATGGAACACGTAGGTAAGGGAAAGTTGTTATTAACAAATGTGCCTCATATTTTTGATACCTCTTATGCTTTGAAAAATAAAAACTTTTGTCTCTGGCCCAGGAATATTATGTCTTCTTCCATGAGTTTCTTTTCTTTTCTTTTCTTTTCTTTTCTTTTCTTTTCTTTTCTTTTCTTTTCTTTTCTTTTCTTTTCTTTTCTTTTCCTTTCTTTTCTTTTCCTTTCTTTTCTTCTTTCTTTCTTTCTTTCTTTCTTTCTTTCTTTCTTTCTTTCTTTCTTTCTTTCTTCTTTTTCTTGTTTTGGTTAGCTTATAAGAAGCATAAAATGACAAACCCTTACATGTTCTGTGTTTAGAATATATCATAGTATAGAAAAGATAAAAATCCATTACTCATGGACCTAGCATTCTAACCTAAAGAAGGAGATAATAAACAATAATAATAACAAGTAAATTTTGTAGTATACAGAAAAATTTAACTGCAATGGGAAATATATATAATGAAGGAGATCAGAGATTGCAGTCCTTTCTGTATTTTGTTAATGAAATCAATATCTTAAGGCCAAAATAATATCAGTGTATATTTTTATGGAAGTTTCAAATTTTATCTATTGAATTTCTGTTTATAATTGATTCTGAAGACATTTTGCACATGCCTCTGAGTTAGTTTAATTTTTTCATGAGGAAAATGAACTCATTTACATTTCTAAAATTGATTTAGTTTTTTTAAATGGTGGCAGTAGTCTGATCCCACAATGAGAGATATGTTTAATGGTTTAAAATATTAATACTAGGCGAAGTAATGTTTTGGTGCAATTTGGATTTTGTTAAAAAGCAATCATTTACAAACATCTGTAGTCAAGTAATGACACAATAGGTTATATTTTCCTTAAATAGGAAAGAAAATAAGGTGATAATCATTAAGCTGATTTGTGCTGGCCATAATCTGAACTATTTTGCCTTGATGCATACAGTGTGAGAATATACAAACATGGCTTTTCTTTGTGGCTAATCCCTAGACAAATTTTAGTGAGTTTCAGATACCACCTTGATTATGAAGTGATAGAAAGGGAGTCTAGTAGTGTCTTTCAAGCACCTGACTTTGTGGTTATTTGTAGTAGCTTCTATGCTTCTTTTCTAGGACATGAGTTCTCAGCACATTTAATAATATTTCTAAATTTTGAGGGTTCAACTTCTTTTAAATAATGTAAGAAAGTCAATTATGTTATTTATTCTTGTCAACTAAAATAATTTCAAAGTATCTGCCTTGTTTCAGATATATGAATGTAATACAAATGGAGAAGTTTTACTTAACCCCAATCCTACTGTTTAGCCTTCTGTATCTGAGAGAGAATATCACTGAGGTTAATGATTTAGCATCTAGCACCATGAGAACATTGTTCAAGTACTTATTTTACAACCAGTCAACATACACTAATTCTACAGGTTTGCAGTTTTTAATTGTAAAATATAAAATAATTTTTTGGTGTAAAATGGAGAAATTGGGCATAAGTAGATGTTATCAATTTTTCTAAATCTCTATATGTCATACTGTGTCTACTGTCCTTGAGTATCATGAGTCAACATTTTAAAGATAGAATCAAATTCCTCTCAAGTTCTGACATGAAAATGTCACAAGTTCTCTTTTTTGACTTTCTTTTGATATTGCAATTACCCCCATCCAGTTTTCCAAATTAGCATCAATTATTAATTTTAATGGTTTGGTGGGAACTGCAAAAGTCAATGTATTAGCGTTGACCTAGTCCCTTAGCTAGAGCCCCACTTAAACCATTGCTGGTCAGGTATCCTTCTTTCAAAGTGAAGTTAGCATGACAAATCATCTCCACCACCTCCTGTGACTGCAAAATATTTTTGATTTTATGAAGTTTGTGGAATACATCTGTGGAAGAGGTTAAGAGAAGATGTGTACATATACTTCATCAAATGACAATTTTAATGTTTTTTTTCCCTCAAAGTTATTTAGCTTTTCTTAGGAAGCCAATTCTCCAGTTCAATTTATTCCTCAAAAAGTCAAATTATAACATGGAAACACATCAGTATCGAAAAATGTTCACATCCATAATTACAACCCACTTCTATCCCTACAAGTCCTTGAGAAGTAACTAGTAATCTGGACACACCCAAGGTTTTCTATTCAACAGGAAAAATGAATGGATGAAGAAAGAAAGAAAAAGAAAGAAAGAAAGAAAGAAAAGTAAAATTAATATTTGACCTTTGTGTTGGTGGTGCTGCTTTTATATTCACAAACTGCTTTATATTGCAAATAGTATTTAAATATGTAAATAATGCAAGTATATTGAAAGTCTTTGAAAATGGAAATGTGAATAGAAATAATAATTATTATTAATATTTCCATAGACCAATATCACCTGGGAATAGTTGGAAATGGAGAATCTCATCAATGGACAGGTAACCAAGGTGGGTAGTACAAAGCTATCACCAGGACATTTCTTCAAACTAACAGAAGACATATGTCTTCTTTTGTCTGGGACTACTTGTTAGAAGAAAAACATAAGTTTAAGTCTGTAATTAAACATTTACTCTCTGCCCAGAGAGTTTGCTTAAGAATGCAGGCACCACAGAGGAGATGAGAGATAAGAAAGAGGGAGGGAGAGAGAGAAAGAGAGAGAGAAAGAGAGAGAGAGAGAGAGAGAGAGAGAATGAATATCACAGGTTCTTTGAGTGTTTGTTCAAGCCAGATTCTTCTTTTGAACATCCTAGTTACATTAATACATCAATAATTTGTTAAACTAGTACTATAATTAACTAGTACTCACAGTACTAGTTAAACTAGTACTGTTAAACTAGTACTATAATTTTTATTAATTTACTTCCTACAGAAGTTGAGTTAGAGTCAGTTTTCTTTATAAAAATTTCCTCGTAGAAGAATTCTCGATCCTGGAAGGTGTCATCACAGATTCCTGAAGATCATGATTTTAGTCATGTATTATTACATTAATTATCATCTCCAATATTCTATCCCATTAAGTAGGCACAAAATTAAGACATATCCTTGAGAATTTTATCCTGCATATCAGTTACTGAAAGAAAATGTTATTAGAGAAGGTTAGAATACTTTCCAAAAGCATGTGTTCTAGCACTAGATAAATAATCAGTGAACACACTGTACTACATACTCTGATAATTCCTAGAGACACAGAAATGGAGAAAGCACTTCAGATGGAGAGATTGAGAAAGCCTTCTTTTGAGGTCATGTACGTCTTAGATGTGTTTGGTTGCTTCAGTGTACTGTGAGAGTATAATGATGATCAGGAATGAATGAAGTTTACTCTGGATATCTATCAAAAAGCAAAAATAATATGTTGTTTTAGTCAGCTTTTTTGCTGCTGTGACCAAAAGACCAGACAGGAACAATTTTAGGGGAGAAAAAGTTTATTTAGGGCTCATGGTTTGAAAGGTCTTGGTCCATAGATGGCCAACTCCATTGCTTGGGGCTTGAGGTGAGACAGAACATCATGGCACAAGTGTGTGGCAGAGGAAAGCAGATCAAGACATGGCCATTATGAAGCAGAGAGAAAATAAGCTTCACTCACCAGGCACAGAATATAAACTCCAAAGGCATGTCCCCAGAAACCTATCTCCCCCAACCACACCTAGAGCAACCTGCCTAGAGCAACCACCAGTTAATTCAATCAAGCAGATTAATACACTGATTAGGTTAAAGTTATCATAATGTGATCGTTTCATTTTTAAACTTTCTTGCATTGTCTCACACGTGAGCTTTTGAGGTAACCTCATATCTACACCATAATATATGTCTGCTTATGTTTTGATATTGCAGAATGCTTTAAAAAACACTGTTTAAATATCTATAGGTCCAGAGAAGTCCTGCTTAGAACATAGAAATATTTTCTTGTAGACATTAACAGCATGCTGAAGAGTGTAGATCTCACTCTTATATAATTTTGAACATTTATTTATTTAAAAATACAGAGAATTTCCCTAAAAATTTGCTCATTAACATATATCAATCTCTGTTCCACTCAATTTTAATTTACATCTTATGGAAGTATTGCATCCATCTCCATTTAATAAATAAATTAAAACTTTTAGAAGTATGATGATTTAATAAATTTAATGTATGCTGTATTAATAAGACAATCACAAGAAAATGAACATCACAGAATACCTTTCAAAGTTGTAAATCCCTGGGTCCATTACTAGTCTGTCTTTAAAAGAAATTAATAAGAATCCAGGTGCCAATACTCTAAAACAGAAGGATTTATGAAGACAAAAGTTAAGAAACTCAACCTTTCAAGCACAGGAATTCTAGTGGACCCAGATCTAATATAAAGTAAAAAGAAATTAATACAAATTATCAGTGTTATATTTTTAAAATTGCTCTTCTGCATCTAGGAGTAAAATTTTATAATTCCTATGAATTATACGTGTGAATTGCCACACTTAGGCAATAAAAATCATAATGACATTGTATAGTTAGCTCTCTTCTGTCTTTGCCCCAATGCATAACAATGTGACTGTTTCTATAATACACTGATCAAAGAATGAATACATTCAGGCATAGTCAGATCAATTCACTAAAAATCAGTTATAATTGCTATTTGTTGTTAGACTTTAAAAGTAATAATTTGCCAGCACCATGGCACATGCCTGTAATCAAAGTGAAGCAGGAGGCTGATGAAGGAGGATCACAACTTCAAGGCCTTTCAAGGTCAGCCTGGGCAGCTTAGCCATGCCTTAAGCAAATTATTGAGACCCTGTCTCAAAATAAAACAATAAAAAAGAATTGAGAATGTAGTCAATGGTAGAGAGACCCTGAATTCAATTCCCAGTACCAAAAAAAAATTATAATAATAATTGTGATATTCTACAGAGAAGATCCAAGAGCAGTGAGTATAAGACACGTGAAAGTGTGTTTTAAACAGAACATATTAACTCCAACATTTAGAATTCCCATTTCTGCGTTTAAGACTGTTGGAAATGTGATTCGTTCACAAAATGAGTAGTGCATAGAACTTCTCCAAGATCTTTAACAATTCAAGATTACTTCAACACGTTGCTGCATTTCGCTGAGAAAGAGGACAACTGATAGCGCAAACTTATAATTTGGTATCCTGTTTCAGGAGTGACTGAAACAACCGGTCTAACATTTCCAGAAAATAATACCTAACAGAATACATTTTTTAAAAAAGAATTAAATATCTAGTTGTTAGAAGGAGCTTCTGGCCATTCAGTGAATGAAACTTAAACAATGGAAGCTTGTTGAATGCAATCTCTGCTTCTAATTAAAATGAGAAATATATTAATAGAGCTCTTTTATTAAGAATATTCAGCTTTTGAATTTTCTTAAAACGTTTTTATTTGCTTTTCACTGTGAGTGATGTTGTTAAAAACAAAGGCATAACAGCACACACACTTTGATGGTTTCCATAAAGTGATCATTAGGGAAAGTTCAAGACTAATTATGGAAGTTTGCTTGAATAAGTTTTAAATTTTGAATAGTTTATTCATCATAAGTTATGTACATATTTATTCTTTACAATGTTTCATACATAATTTAATATTTAAACCCCTTGCCATCTTTGGAAATTTAGCTTGACATTTCATTCATCAGCAACTCAAGCCTTTGTTTCTAATTACATTTTTCAAAACTCTTGCTTGTTCTATTTTCCACTTTCAAAATTATTTCTGAAATTTAATTGACATCTTAATGAATACATATTTTTTTATATCCTTTGAAAGTAAGCCAATTATAGAAGCTTTCCTTAAAAGGTTGAAAAAAAATGATTATAATTTTAAAAGTTTGAGAGAATAATAGTAATTTTCTCATAGAATAATGTTTAGAAATAGAATTTAGTCATTTGACTTTCTGTTGGAAAAAGAAAAGCTTTGTAAATTATTGCTAAAATTATGCTTTTTGAAAATGAAAAGCATTGAAAAATAATGGAAAGATAATGCTGTAGTGATATATTTTCAAAACACTTGAAAATATGCAAAATTTTCTTTAAATGACTCTAGTTTACAGGAAATATGTAAGATTAAAGCTAAGAGTTCTAATAATACAAGCAATTTATAACTATAACTTTACTTTTCATATTAGTTTGGTGGAAAAGCCGTTTGAAATTAGTTTTCATCAATCGGTAATTTATATTTGTTTTGTATGCTTAATGGGAATGTAGTGCAAAATAAATATTATTTCTTGTAACAAGTATAAAATAGAAACAAATTTTATTGTTAGTCAGATGACTGTTAGGTCAGAATATGCTTCCTGTTCAGATCTTTTATTATTGACTTACTAAAGCTTCTTACTGAAATAACAACAGGCTCTAAAATACTTACAATGGCAGTTACTATCACACACACACGCATGCACACACGCATGCACACACGCATACACACACACAGACACACACACATGTTCAAGCAGATGATGCTAATATTTCATCAATCCTGGACACAGGAAAACATTCTCTCTGAAATAACATGAAAATAATTTTTTTGATTCCATAACAGTCCAGGAATAGGTTTTTAGTATAAACATTATAACTGCTTTCATATGCATAGAACATCATCATTTTTTTTCTTGCTTTCTAAAACTAGAACAGTCATGGACTTGGACAAAAGTTTGTTCTTAATGTAATTTGTTCCTAACCAATTTGCATTTTTAAATGCCATTCAATTTTTTCTTTTATGCATTTGGCAATAAATGTTTTCTAGCTTTAGTTACAGACTCTGGGGATGCAAAACTAAATAAGAAAATTATTTTTTCCCTTGAGGAACTTGTAATATAGTTCTTTTTTTTTGATGGTTATCAAATACTTTATTTTTCTTTCTTTACTTTTTCAAAATTAATTAATTTATTTTTTAATTTTAGGTCATTGTACACAAATGGAGTACAATTATCATTTTTCTGGTTATATACAAAGTAGAATCATACAATTTGCATATTTATACATATACATACAGTATAGATGTTTGTCTCATTCTATTATCTTTCCTTCCCCGCCCACTCCCCACCCTTCAGTTTCTTCTATACAATCCATACCTCTCCATTCTTCCCAAACCTCCCTCCACCCCGGCTATGTGTCATCAACCATTTATGAGAGACATCATTCGGCCTTTGGTTTTTTGGGATTGGCTTATTTCACTTAACATGATCTTCTCCAATTCCATCCTTTTACCTGCAAATGTCATTTTATTATTCTTTATGGCTGAATAATATTCCATTGTGTATATATACAACAGTTTCTTTTTCCATTCCTCTATTGAGGGGCATATATTTGGTTCCATAATCTAGCTATAGTGAACTGGGCTGCTATAAACATTGTTGTGGCTGCATCACTGTAGTATGCAGATTTTAAGTTTTTTGGGTACAGGCCAAGGAGAGGGATAGCTGGGTCAAATGGTGGTTCCATTCTGAGTTTTCGAAGGAATCTCCATACTGCTTTCCAGAGTGGCTGCACCAATTTGCACCCCCTCCGCAATGTATGAGTGTACCTTTTTCCCCAAATCCTCGCCAACACCTATTGTTGCTTGTATTCTTTATAATAGACATTCTAATTGGGGTGAGATGATATCTTAGGGTAGTTTTGATTTGCATTTCTGAGTACAGTTGTACAAATAAATGAATTAAGAGAAATGAGAGCATGCAGAGAACTTTGCATTGAGAAGACAGAAGTTGGGAGTTTTATTTATAATTTGAAACCAAAAAGGGCTTTAGTGGACTTTGGTTTAAAATGCCTCTTAAGGAATGAACAGTGTTGCCAGGTAGAAAGGATGTTGTATTAGACAAGTGATTCTCAACCAGCCTCAATTTGGCACTGCAGAAGATATTTGCCAATGTCTGGGGTCATTTTGCTGCCAAATATCATACAATGTTCAGTAAATTCCTCTTCCCTCCTACCAATGAATTATCTGGCTCAAAATTTCAATAGTTCCAAGGTGAGAAACTTTGGGATAGAAGAATTATAGGACAAAGTAGTACGAGGAGGAAAGTACTCTATAAGCCTGCATGCAAATTTATATAAATTGCTTGATGTACATAGAGGGTTTGGAGAAAGGAAAAGTGAGCCTTTAATTTTTGTCAGCACAGTTGTGGGGAAAGACACATTTACATTTTTGTAAAGAACAGCAATTTCTATATAGAAGTAGCAAAAAAAAAGAGTTGGTTTTTAGTTTTTCAACTTTAAAGTTAAAAAGCATTAACAGTAATTAAACATTTCAATGAAATAGCCCCATTACCTAAAAATGTCAAGAAACTAAATGAGAAGTTAAAAAAAAAATCAACAAGAGATTCGTGTGTGGGTGGGTGAACAACTACCTAAATTTTAATTTATCAGAAAAATGATGTGTGTTATTGACTTCTTCTCCTACTTCACAATAGGAAAACTATCTTTAGCCTGATAATTTGAATGTCTGGTATCAGGCCTCAGATAAAGTGGCAATTGTGGAATATAGGTAGCATTTTGGCAACACAAACAAAGTAAATTATACTAAGAGGTTTGTATACTTAAAAGACTATGAGTTGTCTGAAATGTTGCTGTTTGCTAATGCCTTGCACAGAACCTGTCACATACTGATAGAATAGCTGTTAGTATGAGTAAACAAATGAATTATAAAAATAGGAAAGAGAAGGGAAGGGGATGAATGTGAGGGAGAGAGGGAATAAATAGAGGGCTTACACCTGCTATAAACTCATCTGAGTTTTATGAGAGCAAAGAATTTTCAATATTTTAACCATTGCTGAATTTCCAGCAACTAGAAGTATGCTTACTACATTTTAGTGCTCAATAAAAATTTGTGAACTCAATGAATACTCTACTTCCTTCTCTTCAAAATTCATGTGAAACTCTGTTGGAGGTAGAAAGGGACAACATAATAATCAATAATTATGTTACTGATGACTGCATATTTGGGCAACAGAAATATCAATTACATGCATAATTTAGAAGTGTCACAAAAATATGAAAATAAACAATGACTTGCCAATGCTTGAATACTTATGAATAGATTAATTTAATTAAGCCATAGAAATTTTGAATTTTCAAGATTAGTATATGTGCATGTATGTGTGTATCAGAGAGAGAGAAACGTTCTGATATCAGAAATATAAATGATAAGAAATAAGAAGCAATTGAAAATATTAACTTCTTTTTCTCTACAACCTAGTATATTCTATAAGAATATTGAATAAGCTGAGCATGATGGGGCATAACTGTAATTCCAATGGTTTGGGAGGTTGAGATAACAGTATTGAAAGTTCAAGGCCAGTCTCAGCATCACAGTGAGGCCCAAAGCAACATAGCAAGACCCTATTTTAAAATAAAAATTTTGGAAGTGCTAGGGATGTGGCTCAGTGGTAAGCATCCCTGGGTTCAAAAATCCCCAGTACCATGAAAAAAAGAATATTATCATACATTGTAATATTTAGGTGTGTGTGTAAAATATATGTACATATATATATATATACATATCCATATAACACATATATGTATATATGAAATATTTTATCACACCAACTTTTGGCACTTTAGCTTGAGTTCTATTTCATTCCTAAGCATTGCCTTAAGATAGAAGTTTTTATTCTATGTTATTTTTCTCCTTGCATCATTCTGAGATATAAATGGACCCTATGTTTTCTCATTGGGTACACTTTGAGTGTTTACATAATAAATAGTTTTGAATGAATCTGACATCACTTTCCTATGTACATGTATGAGTACACCATAGTGAATCTGTATATCGTGTACAACCATAAGACTGGGATGCTAATTAGAATAAGTTATACTCCATATTTGCATAAATACGTCAACTCTAACTGTCACATATGACTTAAAATTACAAGTAAAAGATGATATAGAAAAATAAATTAAATATTTTTGTGTTTTTGTATATTTATATAGGCTTGTTACAAAAAGAAGCTATTTAGAGAAGGAAAGAATAGGCCTGAAAATAGTAATAATGTTCAATGAACAAAACATTTATAATACCATGTTTTGTTTGTTCCCTGAATAAAGATATAAACAATGTGCTTGGCACATCAAACATTTTACACTTCTTACGGGTTTCTCTGTAGGCCATCTAATTCTTCAGCTTTATGCATCTCTTGGCAGTGTGACCTACTGAGAGAAGCACTGGAGAGGTTAAGTATCCTACAGCATGCCCCTTAGCCACATCTCTGTGACCCTTATCTTTGCAGTAGGGATGATAATCCCATGTCTAACTTTAGGTATACATGGAAAAATGAATTCCAAATTCATTTTTAAATAGATTTTAAATTATGAGTGTTTTGAATGTTAAAAGAACATGTTCATACTGTACATCAAAATAATCCAGCTTTCTTTGCTATTTGTCCTTACTGATTTTAAGAGAAAGTAGTTTATTAGCTTTAAAATGCTCCATAAAAGTTTGTGTTTCCGTAATACTGAGCAATTTAAATGATTTATTTAATTGTTAAGTTTTTAATCTTTGGCAATACTTGCTCTTTCATGGAGAATATTTAATATAATTAAATGAAGAATTCTGAAAGTTAGAAATTCATTTAACAAAAGAGTAATATAGGGGCTGGGGTTGTAGCTCAGTGGTAGAGCAGTTGTCTAGTGTGTGTGAGGTACTGGATTCAATTCTCAGCACCACATGTAAATAAATGAATAAAATAAAGGTCCATCAACAACTAAAAAAAAACTTTTTAAAACAGGAAATATAGGGTGTTAACATCATTTTGTTTGAAACTAAATTTGTTCAGGTGGTCACTCCTAATGGCATTTTGTGTTTTTCTCAAGGTTTGCTACATCTGCATTATTCCAAAAATAAACTATTAGTTTAAGATCCAACTTAAAATTCCATACTATCTAAAATTACGGGTTTGGGGATGACAGTTTTACATTAGTGTTCCTTTGTATTCCCATTATGGAATTTACTAATGGAAGAGATAATAATTCTGCTCAGTATTTCCTTTTGTTTTAGTTGTCAGTGCAATATCTATTGTGAGTAAATGTTTAGGAGTAATTTTGCCTTTTAAGGATCATAAACATTAACAAATGCTATTTGATTCACTTACAAATTATATGAGAGAAGAGCCATGAAATTTTCCTAACCTTTTCTGTAGCTCAATAAATCACAAACAGACAAGAAAGTTAAGCACTACTTCAGTGGAAAATCAGCAGACAGATGTAGCACACATTCCCCACAAAATAATTCAGAACCTGTTTCAATTTATCAAATGCCTACTTTATCTGTCAAAACAATGTCCTTTCTCAAATAAAGGGCATTGTTTCTGTAGCAAGAAAAAGGTTCTGATGTATTGTTATCTGCAAATGGATGGCGGAATAATGGAACAACAGGCAGTGTTTCAAACTAAGAGATCAAAGGCCAGAATGCATTACAAATCTTGTTAAAATAAATGAGGGTAAGAGCATAATTCCAATAAAGACATTTATAGTCTTAAACAATCTCTCACTCTTTTTTAAAGGAGATCTTTAAAAATGAATCCAAATCCTACCACAAACACCAAAAGATTTTTGCTGCTTCTCTCAAAGAAATGCAGTATTCAAAGAAATAGATTTGTAGAACTCTCATGGATGCTAGATATCAGTATCTATCTTGCGTGCTGACACTGTAGAATTTTACTGACATTGTTAATCTATCTGTTGCATATGTCCATGCACATGATATTCAAGGAGAAAAATTCTTCTTCATGCAATGTCCAGATCTAAAACATTTTATTATGAGAATGTTTAACTTAAATAAATATATAAACTAATCTTTTATAAAACTAATTTTAAAAAGGTAATCTGCCTTAGTGGAAGCAATTTTTCTGAAATCTGTTTAGTACATGAATACATAACTTCTACAGTGAATCTTTAAAATCTAAATTAAGATGAAATGTTTTCTTCCTTAATATCAAAAAAATTCAAATATAATTATGCCAATAGTGAACATTAAAGATGTGCTTTACCTGCACATGATCAGTTATCTTTTATTCCTAGCCCTTGTCAGGCTCAAATGTTTGTTTTAACATAGACACATCAGGTATTTCTAATGATTCCTGCAAGCTAGTTGATGGAGCTGAAATATGACAACGTAGCCTGATGCATCTGTCTTCTATATGATTGCAGGTTGTTCTCCTTTTCCTTATTCTAGATATTTGTTTAGTATTTGTTTTCCTTTTAGTGTAACTATGACCTTTGCCAGTAAGTAGAATACGTTCTTAAAATAAATCTATAGCAATCTTGTTTTGAGAAAAAAGTCAGCATTCAGAAGTAACCTTTGAAATTGATGATTATAAAATGCATTTACTCATGACAGTCAAATAATGACAGAGATATGTGGGACTACATGCATTCACACAATCCTACAGTTAAATGGTCTTTAAAATCTACTAGAGAGTTACTAAAGTCATATTAACCACATCAATTATCTGAAAACAATTCTTGAAAATGAAAACATTCAGTTTCACATAATGTAATGGAGACTGTGATGTTTACTGTTTGACATTACAATTGTAAAATAGTGATTAAGCATAGTTTCATCTCCTAAACCTTAGCTTTCTCAAATATATCAATAAATACTTGAATTTATCAAAAAATTAAAACAAATGTGATTTCAACATGTCAGAAAAAGGCTGGCATTGAGTTAAAATTCTAGCTTTTCTAACAAAAATGTTCCTGAACAAAGGGAGGTTTTCATGAATAGACTTCCTGCTCACACTTATATGAAGCTTATAAAGGAAAATATCAAATGGTGTCATTTGGGTATTCAGACAAAACTTGAGTAATCAGTTGTAGAATTTGTTCCAAAGAATTTCAGTAGATAAGATAATCAAGTACACTGGCCAGTCCAAATATCCTCTAACTCCCTGTTATGTACTGTTAACTGTGATGGGAATAAGAAATTAAGATATTACACAGACTGCATCTTACCTTCAGGGAGTCAGAAATTCATACTAAAAGAATAGTTTGAGTCTTTCAATTATTTTGTTCACATTGTCTCTACCATCTCTCTATCATTTACCTAATGAATTGACTATAGAACTCAGTCTTCAAAATATTTTTATAAGAATTTATTACCCAAAAAATGATTCAATTTTCACATTTTTGTTTTATTCCATGTTTATAAATAAACATGATATGCCCATATGTGTTCCAGGATATTCATTTGTAGATGTGTATAGACATAATCAAACAGGTATTTATTTATTCATCCACCAACTTGTCCATCCATCCTTCCATAAAATGATAATAATTAAGATTTATAAAACCTTAGTCATGTATAATTAAAAAGAAACAATAAAAAAGTGAAAAAACCTTAGTAAAACAAATTTCACTTCCAATTCTGCTTCCATCTCTTATGAACTCTATGAATTTAATGTCAGTAAACCTCTCTATTCATTAACTTCCTCCTTAGTAAAATAGAAATAATATCTATTTCAATGAGTTGTCAATATTAATTTCAACAGATGCATAGAAGGTAAGTACTTAATTAGTAACTAATAAGTGCTCAATAACTGTTAGCAATTTTTATTAGTCATATTCTTAGGTAATAGAGTGTAATACTTATGAACATATATTTCTGGAGTTAGATTACTCCATTATTTAGGTTCAGATTCCACCTGAACCACTTACTATTTCTTTGACTTTAAGAAAGTATCTTCACCTGTTAATACTTTGGTTTCTTCACATATGAAATAGAGAAAATAGTACCTACCCAGTGGAGTGATTGATATGATTTCTGCTTAAATTAGTGCATTTACATAAATATTAAGCACTGTAGTTTCAGTTCTCTGCTAGTAAAAAATGGAAAATTTTGAGCATCCATTTAATTTTTTTCACCTGTATAGGCAATTGCTGGACAAGGCAGGGGAGGCCTTCTGATGACTGTAATCGCAGAGACTGGAGCACAAATGACAATGGCAGATTTCTATGTCATGAGGTACTGAGGGGTAAGAGTAACAGGTCGCACTTTCTTCTTCAAAAGACCTAATTTCTGGGCAAATTTCCACAGGACTCTTTAAAAATGTATTAGTTTATTGTGGTACTAGAACTGTGTCATCTGGGAGATATGACTTTAAAGATTCTCTTTGGATATACTTTGGTCAATCTCATTTTGTTTCTGATTATACAACATTATAAAATTCTATACTCAGAGGAAATTTGACCAATGATGTCCAAGAATTTGTCTCTATTTACCAGAATGTATATGAAGGAAATATTAGAATTTCCTACTCACTAGCATACACATTGAAGACAGATTTTTTTAAACTCTCCATACAGGGACTTTCTGTGCTTGCATCATGTCATCAAAAGTGAATGACATATGAGAGGAGAGAACAGCTAATAAGAGATACAGTGGGAATTCTTCATGGAGGAAGTCTTGTCTTGAAGATGTCCCACAGGGTATTCCATTTCCAAGAATCCCCTCTGAAACTAAGGAATCTCATCAACATCACCAATAACTCTCAGAAAACCCAGTATGCTGCCTGACTAAGGAAGGTTGAAGCTTTAGCTTTCAAAGACATCATAGAGTTGAGCTTTCTGTGCAAAGCATAAGGACAGGACACAACTTAAATATGATATTATTTGAAATAATATATTAATCCATTATAAATGTTAACTTTTAGAAAATTGTAGGCAAGTTTATCAGATCAACAAAATAAATTTCAAATAGAACTAATAACAAGAAACTTTTCCATCAAGTTAAGGTTAAGAGACATCAGTCAGAGAAAAAATAAAATCCTCCCTACAGAATACTAGCCTAGAAAAAAAATGATAAAAAAAAAAGTTTACCATAAGAACACTGAAGAGGAAAGCAAGGAGAAGATATTCCAGGAACAGTTTTTGTCTAGGGCAATCCCTGTTCACAAATTGTGTCTACAGTCTAAACAGGTGATATTTGAACTGCATTTGTAAGCTCCCTAATATAGATAAACTCTGATTTACTTAGTTAGTTATATTGTTTGATTAATTTACAGAACAAAATTGGAGGAGAAAAATTGATTTTACAAGTTTAGAATATTTTGCAGTTCCAATTAATAATTGATCTACATTTCTTTTAGTTTCTTAAATAGCTGCAGTAGCACCATTAATATTATTTTTAAAGATGTTACAGATGAGTGATTTAAAACAATTAATAGGGGCCATCAATATGTACAACTATAATGCAGCAATAAAAATTTTAAAAATTACAAAACAATTAGTGGGGGATATTGTTGAAACTGAATCATTTTATGAGACTACTAAAAATGCATATTTATTATGGGGATTATTACAGGTATTGCTTATTTTTACTATATTGCACAATTTATAAAATATAGTCATAGCCATCTTTTTGATAATTTTATCAATTATATTTTAATTTCTAAGGACAACATTCAAAATGCATTCAAATCTTTAAAAAGAAGTTAATAACATTAAGACATTGTCCCTAACAAATTATAGGAAAATATAACTTTTTTGAACTACAACCACACTTAATGATAAACATGTGTACTATCCAAGTTTATGATTAATATGAAGAAAACATTAACAGACTAAAGAAGCTATAATAATTCAATGATTTAAAACAACAAAAAGTGCCTCTGTAAATATTAAGTCAATAACTTTCTTGTGAAATATAAAATGTGCTTGGCACAGAAAATTAGTATGATTTCCTGCATGTAAATTACCATATTTTAAACAAAAGATATCTTCTAGAACCATTTTAATCTTTGCTATATTTTACATATAGTACTTTCAAATTCATATTTCAGAGTTGACATATTTCAAATAAAGAAAATGGACTGTTGTAATTCTTTGTATGGTGTTTTCATTCAATTAGCTCTATCTTTCTTTTTCTAAGCAAACAAGACGGCAATTTACTCAAAGTCAACCCATAATAACATATATCAGCCAGAGTTAAACAAACACAGCACTGCTCATACTACACCTTTTAAAATCAAACAATTTTAAATAAAAGCAAACATGAACATAAATAGTGTTTCCCTTTGGAATTTGACTGTTGACAGAAAAATGATAAAAACATAAAAATGGTTTGAATTTGTAAGGAAGTTAAATAATTCAGGAAATGTTTTATTAACTGATAGCAGAGAAAACAGGATTTTGGTCTTTGCATTATGCAGCAATGAAAGAATAAAATATATGATATGTGGCTTATTTTTAAAAAAAAGCTCTTCCTAACTGTATTAAAATTTCACAAGGTAGTTGAAAACCACATTCTTATCAAGTACTTACAAAAGTAAAATTCTGTTTAAATATCTATTTTTTTTCTTTTAAATGCTATTTGCAACATTTTCAAAGGTGAATGAAAGAGTTGTGTGTCAGTACATGGTTTTACGAAAGGGTTTGTGGTTTATATTTTCAACATACTATAACAGAAGTTCAAAGGAAGTAGAGTTTGAAACCACAAAAGAATTTTTTTTCTTTTAATACATTTTATTTGGGTTCTAGGACTGGTAACTGCATAGAAATACTGAATATTATTACTCTTTTAGATAAAAATAGAATAGCACATCTTCAAAATATTATTGAGTAGGTATTTCTTTTCTCATCATTTAGACAAAACACAAAATATAATGAAAATTGTTCTCAGATAAAAGGAAAATTTTAACAAATGTTTATAATTGCATATTTATATTAAATTACATAATTTTATGGAAAAAAGTAAAATCCCCTGTGAAGATTCATTGTTTGGTATTATCATGTGCAAAAGAAATGTAGTTTAGCAAGTATAATAAAAATTAAGCATTTTATTGATTTCCCATGTACCACTGTATAGTCCAAATTAGATATTAGTGTCAAAAAAAGTGTGGAATTGTTCACTCTTAGGATTAGATTTAATAGATTGTATCTAGCTATGTGACAATTGTTATATTATTATTCTTTTTTATCCTCAGTTTATTAGTATCCATGAGCATAATAAAATATATATGGATAAAATAAAATGGAAAATGTCTGTGGAAGACATAAAAGAAGCCTATGAGCTGGTCAGCCTTTCTTCTTCACCTTGGATTTCCCTGTATCCTGCAGTGTAGCTGCCCATGATGATCATCAACTCACACTTTAAAAAGGAAAGACGAAAGAAAGGAGGTAATTATACAATTAGAATAAATTGTGTTTCTTCTAGGTATTTTAAAAACAGATTTGATCTGACTTATACATGATTATAGAATTCTATTTTTGAACTTGTTACACATTTTGGATTAAAAAATGCAAATAAGTACTGAAATAAGTACTCATTTATAAAACTAGTAGCATTATAATTGGGTAGCAATTGTTTGGTATGTGCACCTTGGTACACCTATTTTGTACATTGTATTCAAAATATAGCAAGAACTGAGACAAATTTCTAAATTTTGGCATGGCAATTCTGCTTATAGTGCTTAATTTTCAAAATTAAGATATAAAATAATACAATCATACTGTCGTCACCATGGCATTATGAAGAATAACTGGAATATCTTTACCTAGGTTCAAGCATAGAAGCTGTTAGCATGATGCCTGGATCAATGTATAATTGTAAAGACAGAAAATAAAAGCACAGGCATGAAATAATAAACTACTACTAAAAAGAATAGTGCATTAAATAAGCATTTCTCCAGAACTCCACCATCAACTTTCTTTTTAGTAGGTTGAGTTTTGTTGTTGGATTTTTAAAAATGACATTCACAGAAATTTTGTAAATTATTTAATATTCACATATGAAAATTACAAATATAAAATAATGCAAATTATATAACTAGACTATGCATGGTGGAAAATATTTTCAGGATAGTATTAATTCATCCTTATATGGAAAACACAATAAAATATGAACAAATATTCATGTAATTATAAATAACTATAATTAAATTGGCTTCCTTTTAAAACATTTTTCACATCTACTTTATTCCTGACATTAATTATCTTCTCTATGGCTTCCTTAAACATGCAAAAGCAAAGCAAAATATTAGCAGGGCCTGATGTGAGTTTTAATATAGAATGTGTTATTTTTATTAGTAGTAAATTTTATCGTAAATAGTTTGGCATTTATTCTCCCAGAATGTTTTCCAGTTTGTTGATGCTTATCAGAGAGTACTTCAAAGTCAAGTACTTTAAAATTCTCTGAAGAAAATATCTAGAGTAACAGGAAAACCATTGTTTGATTAATTTTACATAATAAAGTTCTTGATCAAAGGACAAAACCCTAGAAATTTCCTAGAAATGCAAAATATATTTATATGAATGATAGTGAAAAATTATTGGATGAAATACAAAAAGGAAGCAGTGGTAATATTTAAGACTGGACAATTTTTCAGGAACTCATTTATGAATGAGAGTTAAACTTATTTGTAAATAGCATGCCATTTTAAATTTATTTTAAAAAAATCCTATAAGGAAGGTAGCACTTTTTTTCTAGCTCTTCTTTAGAAGAGGAATGTAAGACTCAGAAGATTTAATAACTTGCTTTATGTGTCTTAGGAATTGAAAACCTTGACTGAGTGACACCTATTGTAAAATATAAATAACACTTTTAACATAATAAAATGTGGGCTATCATGAAATATGTTTCTAGCATACATAAGTGGTACACATTGTGAATGTAGCTCGTGTGCTAAAGCTAAATACTATGGGAGAAAAGCAAAATACAGGTTGTTTCCCAAAATAACAAAGAATGACAAATTGTTCTAAAATATCCAATATTTTGAAACTTTTCAGACTAGTTTTAACTACAATACCTGCAATAGATATAATTAATATGTGTAAACACAAAACAATAACAAAGTAAAATAAAATATTTTAAAAATAAACTTAGAGACCCACACCTCCCATAGTGGATCTAGACTTTTACCCAGTGTTGAAAAGCTTGTGTGATTGTTAGAAGAATGTGTACTGGCAACCATAGATCTTCCAAGGCAGTACTAGCCTTGACACTAAGTACTGTAGTATTTAGGAAGATATACAGTAAAAGTGATTGCTTAATGAGAACTTTAAAATGAAAAATTTCTTGCCTAATTAAAAGCGTTATAATTAATGGTATCCATATTGAATTTTTCTAAAGTTGGTATCTACTTTAAGTTACAAATCAAAATCTAAGAATGGTGCTATGCTTGTGTATGTGTCTGTAAGACTAGAGTCAGTTAGTGATATATGATTTCTTCAATCACATTTTACCTAAAAGTTATGAAATTATTTTGGGACTATGTGTGAAAACTGAAGACACTTTCAAATACAGTCCATGGGCCAGGGCCAAGAATTGAATGATGTTTTTGCTGTCTCAATGATTAAATTTTGACTTCTGATTTAGTGAGGCTATCAGTATCATTAAGAGAGATAATTCTGATGTTTAATGTTAAATCAAAATTAACAAAATCAGAACTCCTTGGCCTCACACAATTGCACATACTTCATCTATGACCATCATGAGATATGGAAAGTAGAATTGTTACATTCCAATTCCACATAGCATTTTGAAACCTTTTTGTCCTCTGTGATTTGTATTCATCAAGATTTTCTTTGCTTTTACTTTGACGAAATTTTACTGGTATGCATTTAAAGAATATCAGTTCAAGTTACTGGGAGCAAAAGATAGATAATGCAGTAATGACAGAGTAACAAGTATCCCAATACAAGTTTTAATATAGGTGTCAAAATATGAAAACTTTGCTAGGACACAAGATAAGCCCAGGGAAATTATCTTCTGTGAAGGAAACACAAAACAAAATAGAACAAAATAGGTTTAAACAGACTTCTGAATCTGGACAATTAGTATTTGTGCAGCAATTGTATATTTCAGCAACTAAGGAAGAGAGGATTTTAGTCCTCTGACTTGCTTTACGTTGATAGATAGTTGTGGGCAAAATTGAGCATCAGGATGTTTACTGTAAATATAGGGAAAGGGTGGGTGATTTTTTATTCTAAATAATGCAGGGAAAATCTGAGAAGATTAAAATCTAAGGCAACGATGGGGACAATACCTTACCATTGGAGGTCCTATGCAAGACCATTAATAGGTCTGGTTAAAAAAAAAAAGAAAAAGAAAAAAGCTTCCCCAATTTGACAATCTAATTTACATTTCAAATTGAGGTATTCATTTCATATTTGATTTTACAATCAAAAGAAGAAATTTTTTTTTTTTAATGTTCATT